>JANQDE010000302.1:20058-44909 GCA_037157785.1 Cephalotes varians
AGAGAGAGAGAGAGAGAGAGAGAGAGAGAGAGAGAGAGAGAAGAAGATGAAGAAAAGATCCCGATAAAAAATTTTTCATGTATGAATATATAAAATTATGTATAAGCTATGTCCATATATGTTTCTTTTCTCAATTTTTTGTGATATACAAGCTGAATATCAATAAAACGAAATAAAAAATAATTGGAAAACACTTTCGACTTTTTTTTTAATAAAAAAGTGAAGTTTGAAATAATGAAAATAAATTTTTCATATATATATATATATATATTGTTGCGCCCCTGAATGCTCAGGAATCAACTGATGTGGCCGATCAATATTATCGATCGGCCACGTTTTGGAAATTCGCAGAGGGACGCTCGTTGTTTGAAGTTCGGTCGGAAGAGCAGCGCGGTTGCCGGGGCAACGAGAGTTTGGAGCGAGCTTCGGTCGGAATCGAACGAGTTCAAAAAAGGAACGGAATTAATTATGGAATATTGAGAGACATTCTTGTTATTACTCGTATTGAATTAAAGTTTCTCTTTCTAAAATCCGTCTCGTTCATTTCTCGCGAGTGCGCGTGTCATTTCGAGTGATAAATCGTTCTTGTGAACGCAACATTTTTGACTCCCACTGAGACCAATAAATTTTCGCTGAATCGTCCTCTGAAATAATCTCCTGCCAATCCGGACGATGTTCTTGTTCTTTTGCTAAAAAGAACTTCTTCAATAACAAATCTTCCATCTGCTCACGTCTCCAATCTATCTGTTCAGAATTTAAAATTATACGTCCTATAATTTCTCTCTCTCTTGACTCCTGTTTATTACAATAACTACAATTATTCTCACAGGGTCGTCTAGATAAACCATCCGCATTAGAATGTAAATTCCCCTTTCGATGAACTATTTCAAAGTTATACTGTTGTATCTGCTCCAACACAGAGCTAACTGTCCTAAATTTCTGAAAGTCAGCAACCATTTAAGAGAAATGTGATCAGTTCTAATGACAAACTTTCTTCCATAAAGATAATGATGGAAGAATTTAGTCGAATCAATCACCGCAAGCAGTTCTTTACGGGTAACACAATAATTCCTTTCCGTCCTCGAGAACACCTTACTACCCGAGTAGCACAAAAATATTGGTCTTATATTGGGTTTATGTCGATTACCCAATGATCTTATATCAGCCCGACGTTTTGAAATGACAAAGGACCGATATTGCGTCACGCTTTTACGAATGGCCAATAGTTGGTGAAATGTTGGATTTTACATTTAACCAACAGTATACCAACAACTGAAAAATGATCCAATCACATAAAAACATTGATTTAATATCGGGCATATATTGACTGTCTAAATTCTAAATATTGGTCCAATGTTGCCAAATAATAATGAGCTAACCTATATTGCAAGGTTTTGCGCACAATGGAAGAAATATTAGAAACAAAAATAAATATTAAATATATTTTATTAGTCCATAATATGATTACAAACTTATTTAGAATCGTAGAAGCGGTTGTCGCGACAGTAAATCAGAAGTGTCAATTATTAGTTCCTATGACTCTAAATGAGTTTATAGACGAGGTATAAATATTTAATATTTATTCACATTCCTAATATTTTTTCCATTGTACGTAGAACTTTACAATACACGTATAATTTTTAGCTAATATAAATTTTGAAGTACTAGATACCACAGACGCGCGCTTCGCGTGCGCTATTTAATTTTTTATTTTTTACTCTTTTTATTTTTTTTTTTAATAAATTGCAATAATAACCTTCTATTAATGCACATGTCTATAAATTATCATTTGCTAATTCCACGATGACAGCTGCTCACGAAGTTAGCGCAGAGAGAGAACCAATCGGCATCGCGGAAAAGCGTCTACAATTAACTTCGAGATTTTCGAGAAATGCGAGTTTGATTTAACAAACCTCCTTTTTTAGAAAGGATGCCGATTGACCATGTCTCGATTGGATACCACCAATCACAGCGGCCGGTGTTTAGAGACTTTCCATTATTCATTTTAATTCACTTTGAAATAAAAAATAATTACCACAATAAGTTKAAAAATAACGTATCAAGAAAATTTCTTAAATGATTTCCTTTATAATTTCCTTTATGATTTCCTTTAGAATTTTTCCTTTGTAGCCTTATATGATAATGAGATCTTATTTAATATTATTTAATATTATTTTGAGAAAAATTATTTTCCAACTTCGAACAATGTTCAACAAATGATTGGTATTATATCGTTAATCGATTAATAATGTACATACTTAAATAGTTAAAAATACTGCTAATTATTTTAAAATAATTTAAAATATACAAGGAAGCACAGCAATCCCTTTAATTCTTATAAAATAAATAAATAAATAACCTTTCCAACGATTCATCAGATCGTAGCATTTCAATAATATCGATCCAACATTGTTTCCCAACTGCCGATGCTTCCGATTTAAAACCAACCGTTGGTCAACTAATATGTGCTGCTCGGGTATAGTACGCTATCACTTTCTCCTTTCCTTCTTGAACTTGAGACAAGACTGCACTAATCCCATGATTTGACGCATCAGTATCCAAAATAAACCGTTCATCCTCCCTTGGGAAAGTAAGAATAAGGAAAGAAATTAAACGTTCTTTTAGTTCCTTACACGCTTTTCCACAAAGCTCTGTCCATTCGAATTTACAAGTATTTTCTGTTAAAGAAAATAAAGGCTTTGCTATAAGATAATATAAGAGAAAAATCTTTCACAAATTTCCTGTAATAGGAGCAAAAATCCAAGAAACTTCGCACTTGTTTCTTAATGCGTGGGACTGGCCAATCCCTAACAGACAAAATCTTCTCTTCGTCTGTCGAAACTCCTTTTTCCGAAATAACATAGCCCAAATATTTAATTTCCTTTTTTAGAAAACTACGCTCGTTAAGCCCGAGCGGCGCGGTGTAAACAACTCCGCGCGCGCTTAGCGACGCGRGGCGGGCGTATCTCGCTAAGCGCTTGCATTTGCCGATGGGCCGGCCGAACATGCCTTTTTTCGGCAATTTTCAAAAATTAATATCTCGTTAATTATTACGAAATTTGCAAAATGGAGGACTTTTCTACTCAGTTTAACGTCCTCTACCTGCACACAAGGACTTGGGCGGGTAGTCCCTGACACCCTGTATATATATATATATATATATACAGGGTGTCAGGGACTACCCGCCCAAGCCCTTGTGTGCAGGTAGAGGACGTTAAACTGAGCAGAAAAGTCCTTTACCATTTTGCAAATTTCGTAATAATTAACGAGATATTAATTTTTGAAGATTACCGAAAAGAGGCATGTTCGGCCGGCCCATCGGCAAATGCAAGCGCTTGGCAAGATACGCCCGCCCCGCGTCGCTAAGCGCGCGCGGAGTTGTTTATACCGCGCCGCTCGGGCTTAACGAGCGTAGCCATTGCCGCAGTAAACAACTTCGCGCGCGCTTARCGACGCGGGGCGGGCGTATCTCGCYAAGCGCTTGCATTTGCCGATGGGCCGGCCGAAYATGCCTCTTTTCGGCAATCTTCAAAAATTAATATCTCGTTAATTATTACAAAATTTGCAAAATGGTAGAGGACTTTTCTCAGTTTAACGTCCTCTACCTGCACACAAGGGTAAAGGCGGGTAGTCCCGGACACCCTGTATATGTACAAATATCATCTTATATAAAGGTAACAATCATACAGAAAAGTTATATAATCATATATGAGCAAATTATTCTTAGTTTTTCAAACTTTACTTTTATAAAAAAACAATGCTCAAATCATTAACTAATACATTTTCAAGTTCATATGCATATAAAATCACACAAGAAATCATAGCACGACGATCTAGCTTGAACAAATAAGGCTTATCTTTGGATGCCTTCCATTTAATGTCGATACAAGTCGACTCAAATATCATTCTATCCTTCTTGGTATCAAATGAGACAGAGTAAAGAATAAAGAATGACACTAGTATCGATTTGTGTCAATAAATGGAAGGCACTCTTTAATTAGTTGTATTTCATATGTCGATCTCTATATCCTATTAGCTAAGATTATTCTTTATTTACGTTCTATATTTATTTTTTTATTTCTTATTATTATTTAGTCTGTATATATGAACAAAAATTATTTTTATAAGAAATTGTGAAAATGAAAATATATATGAACATATTTTGAATATAATTATCTATATATAAACAATTTTTTATCCCGGAAGTACTTAAATGAAATTAATATATTCAGAAATATATCACACATACTATTAAAATATAAGAAAAAATTATTATAAGAATTTGGTAGTTTTTATATATATTGTATAATATTTTCTTGTATAGTATTTAATTTTTATAATACTGTTACTCACTACTTCTGAAGACATATGTAGACACTTTTTCGAAACACTCTATCCGTAATTATACTTTGAAGCATCCGTAAAACAATAGGTACTATTAACATAAAATGTAATTGAATATGTTTAAATTAAATTATTTAAATTAAATTACGTTTTTTCTTTTTTTAAATAATTTTTTAAATATTCATTATTATTATTATTTATTTATAATATTTAATATTTATTTTTTTAAATATTTATTTTTGCAAACTTGTATAAAATTATTTAATTATTAACGTAATGATACCTTTGATATAATGAGGAAAACTATAAAGTAAATGAATCTCCGAGGAACTGATATTTTGTAGGGGATTCATATCAAAAGCAGGATCCAAATGAAGAGAATCGTATCGATTCTGAATTATGAAGAAACTCATTATTCTAGAATCATTAAAGTTCTAAAAACAAAATTTATATTAATTATGTAAATATTATCGGAAGTTTCACAGAGTGTTTGGTAATTCTCGTGACAACGCTTGTAGATAAAGTGGAATAAACTGATAAACCCCATTTTGTAATTTTTTTGTAATAATTAATAGGAAATTATTTAAAGATGGCCGCATGTCGGGCGGATATCCGCTCGAATGCAAGCGTGAGGTAAGATATGATCACTTGACGTGCGGAGATTTTTTTCTACAAGCAACGGCATGACAATACGGGAATAACGCGTAGCAGGAGTTCAGTGCTTTTAGAAAATAACTCCTCGATTTCCTAGCAAACATGACTGCTAGCCGGTTGTATTTCATCACGCGCTTACATTTGGCGATTGAATACGAAGGCCGAGTGAATACGTGCTTATTTGGCGACTTTTAATAATTAATTTCTTATTAATTATTGCGAAATTTGCAAAATGGTATAGAATTTTTCACGTCTGTTCTGCATTGTATACGAGCGTCGTTACAAGAATTACCAGACATTCTGTATAAATACATGCATACAAAGTAAGTCATTAATATGTTTTAAAATTTCGTGATCGTGTTCTTGCATAAAAAAGAAGAATAAATGTTCCTATGAGCATTAAGTCGTAAATGCTTCGAAATAATGAACATAAACATAGTAATATCAAATAAAGACATTTTTAACTATCTTTATTTAAAAATTTCAAGAAATTTTTTGTTTACAATATGTGCTCAAAATGTTCTTCGTCATTTACCGCACTTATATAGGGTATTTAAGACCATTTGTATACTCATTTTATAATAAAGAAAAATGAAATTTATCAAAAATGTTTCAAACGGAAGTTGTGTGATCAGAAGAGGACAAATAATAACAAAATAAATTTTCTGTTCATTGATTTTAGAAACTGATTTTTTAAAATTATATGGAGATTATTTCTATTTTTTAAAGTTAATTTTATGATTTTTTTTACATAATATGATTTCTTTAGTCATTCTGCATATAGTATTAAAATAAAGTTATATTATTAAATGAATATTTTACGAAATATTTTGTATTCGTTATTTTATTTGTAGTTGTAATTTTAATAATTACATGCCCAGTATAATGAAATGAATTAGTTGATTTAAAAAAATGTGTGCTGTTCAAAAAATTTTGTGTGTCCTTTATTATTTTATGTTGCGAGTGGCATAGTTTTCTTGGAAAACGATTATATCTTTATACAATTGACTTATCTCATGATTCCATATGTGCGCATAAAAACATTAAGGTACAATTAGCATAAAATTAATAGTTTAGAAGATATTTTATATTATATGCCAAAATATGCCAAGATATATTATATCATATGCTAAAAATGTAAGAAATAAAATGTAAAATGTTTTGTATATATGTATGTATTTCGATAACTTCAATACTTTTATATGCATAGTAACTAAAAGAATATCTTTTCTTAAAATAGAGATGAAATCGATACTCGCATGTATCGATTTCATCTCTATTTTAAGAAATATTGTTGCCGCTTTTCCGCGATGCCGATTGGTTCTCTCTCTGCGCTAACTTTAAGCCTGTTCTTTTTCGCTGCACTGCTGCACTAGTGCAATAAGTTAAAGTGAGACAAATATACTTTCTTTCACTCTAACTTATTGCACTAGTGCAGCAGTGCAGCGAAAAAGAACAGGCCTTTTGTGAGCAGCTGTCATCGTGGAGTTAGCAAATGACAATTTATAGATATGTGCATTAATAGAAAGTTATTAATGCAATTTATTAAAAAAAATAATAAAAAGAGTAAAAAATAAAAAACTAAATAACGCGCGCGAAGCGTGTGGCGTCTAGTTATGTAAAAAAAAAAAACGTAAAATAAAGAAGAAAAAGCGAAAACTTACATGTAATTTTTAAAAAATCTGTTTTTTCAAAAATTGATTTTATCATTATTTATCTCTCTTTAAACCACTACACAACCTTCTTTTGAAACATTTTTCTTAAAAACTATTTTTTTCCTTATTTTCAAACGAATGTATGAATAGTTTCAGATCCTACATATGTTCCTTTTTAAGTCATGTTTATCTTTTAAAACCTAAATACAAACGAATAGTTATCTTTCAAAATTAACAAATCTATATAATCTATATAAAGATTCAATCGAAATATATGATACATACGTTTTCATTATGATTTATGCCACTATATGTTATGTACGTTATGTTCCAAAATAAATTTTCTTTGTTTCTTAATTAATTTTAGTAAATAATGAAAGAATTATTAAAATAAGTTGCTATACAATTGTGAGAGACTATACGTCAGTATAATTATTTATTGATTAATGAAATTTTTTCATTTATTTTTATATATATTTTTTTAAATTTAAGTGTATTTAAAATTATGGTCAAATTTTTTATTATACATATTTTGTAAACGCTTGAAAAATAGTTTATCTAAATCATATATGAAATACAAAATATTTTTGATATTGTTACGATGTTAGTTATGATGTTAATAAATGTAAAAACCTTGACAACAGCTTTCTCTCCAAATAAAGTAGCAAGACCATCATGTAGCCAAAGAGAAGACCACCAAGATGGACTGATTACGTTACTTAACCACTGATATGCTATTTTATTTGCTATTAAACGCGCTATTTCCATTTTGCGCATAATTGGATCCAATTTCTCATCGTATAAAATATCAGATTCTCTAAAAGTTGTGAATTATGCAGTTATTTTAAATTTAAAAGATATATGATGGCATTTGTTTATATATTAATTATATTATGTAAATTGTTTTATAATTTAAAATTCTAAAATATAAATAACTTTACTTTTTGACCAATTTTTAATATTCAAAACATAAAGGAAAATTGTAATACAGTAATAAATATTATAATTATTAAAAGAAGTGCGCGCACGCACGCACGCACGCATGCACGCACGCACGCGCGCGCGCGCACACACACACACACACACACACACACACACACACACACACGTAACAATACTCTTTACTAATGTATTAATGTATTAATTTTTGTTAATTACGTTTAAAATTATACATACTCAGAAAAAATAATTTTTCTGAAGTTTTTAAAAACTTAACCAGATACGGATGTGACAATAATTCTGTTAGACAGTCAAAATAATTATGTAAAATAAAGTAATGTTGCGAAGTATTTTGATATTTTAAAAACCAGCTTGGACGTCCTATATAATTACTTTAATAGTCCAACAAAATTATTTTTATATCTGTATTTAACTTTAATCTATAGATATTTCAGCAATATCGTTTTTTCCATGTATGTTTAATTGATGAAATTTTGAATGTAAGTAATTCTTTTTGTTAGACTGTTGTATTTCTTCAATTATACGTTACTTATAAAAGATAAGTCCCAATTTTGATGTACCATCTTGTGGAAAATTTGGAATTACTACATGATCCATTTTTGGAATGTTTACTTCTTTAAATTCAAATTTCAGATATAATGTGATATTTTTTATAACTTGCATTGCAAATTCAAGAAAATTCAGCTCAAAACCTTTCCTATACCACAAAGCCACGTTTTCGATAATGCGAATAGAAGTGTAATTCGTCACCGCAATCGCAACTTGATAAGTGGATATTGGAGGAGTAATATGGAAGTGTGTCCATGTGTAATCAGTATCTGTTTCATTGATTTCAAAGTATCGTTGTATCGGCATATTAGATAATGCTTTAAAATTGCGAGAATGCTTTATAGAGATGGTAAATGCGGTTTTAAAGTGCGGATTGTCCCAACAGGGAAATAATTGTCGGGCTCCAATTGCCAGAATGTGTGTTGCGAACGGGCACCTATCACATTTTATTAATTATTATAATTTTTTTAAACATAATATTGTAAAGTAATGAAATTTCAATCGTAGTGTCGTATTAAAAATCGATAAAAAAATTAGTGAAATTATACAAATTGTATTGAAGAGTTTTTAAACAATTTTGATTATATGTTAGATAATATAAATAAAAATAAACACTTAAAACTTTAAAACTTGCGACATGTCATGCGCCGGAACAGTAATTTAAGAAATATTTGTAGAAATGTGAACAATAATAATATATTGAACAATTACAAGGCACAATAAGTTCTTAGTCCGTTCTTATTTTTAGTCTTAGATCACCTAATGTCTTAAAGTGCTAATTCTACTATGATTATGACATTTTATGACATTTTAACTCTCTTTGTACTTAAGAACGGATAGACAATTGATACCAACCAATGTATTTTTTTAGCTTTCAGCAGCCACTTACTGTATAACTCCATTTTTGTTTATGTGGGAATTTTTAAAAAATCCTTGTACGTTGTCATGTGTTGTATCGTCAATAAATTCCATTTTCAGAGTGTAAAACCCGGGAAGTAATGTATCACTAAAATAAATTTCTAAAAGATTCGATACATGATAATATATATTGCTCTTCATTTCATAAGTTATACCATTTCTTGTAATCAACTTCGCCCATAATATACGTTGATATAATTTCTGTAATCTTATAAGTGACATCGGATGGAGAATATTAATGATTATTCTGGATTTTCCGTCAAAGGAAACACTTTTGTGTTTATTTATTGTTTTCACATCATCGGATTCGTCTATTTCAATATTTGATATTAGATTTAATTTGTAGTGTATGGGTACCGATGAGAATTGGACCTTTATGTCAGTTTGTGACTCGCTTCCGGTACAAATAGTTGTTGCAATGATAAACATTAAGATGCGACATAAGTTTTTTGAATGCATCATGTTACATCAATCCTCGTTCTAAAAATTTGTGAAAACGTTTCTATTTTATAAAAAATAAACAACTAATAATAGAGTTAATATCGAGCTGTCTATATTTTCAGAATGCTGCATTTACAGAGAATCGTTCTATAAAATTATAACGAGCATGTTAACTGTGTGTAACTTTTTTAAATCTTTCTATTATTTAAAAATTACTATATCAATTAGATATATTAATTTAGAAAAAGATATTTTTTGTTACCTCACAGCAATTTCCCTTAAACTTACTTCACAGAATTTTTAGATGATTTCACGCATATTTCTAATTAAAATATGTAAAGAATTCGTAATTATATTAGGATTGGGAAAGTTATTTTTGATAATAGTAATTCGTTACCATGATTCGTTTCCGCATCAAAAAAGTAACCCCTTACCGTTAATAATTACTGATTCTGAAAAGTAACTCATTATCATTATCGTTATTTAAAAACTAAAACAAATTGTACATTATTCATTATTTTTTAAATATATATGCTAAAAGATCAAATTAAACAAAAAAATTACATTAGAATTATTTTTTAAAAATTTTTGTTAAAAGCAATAACAATTTTTTACATTAAATTTGTAGAACTATAAAAATTTGAAGAGAAATATTTTAAAATGCTTATAATGTAAATTATAAATTTTGTTCTTTATTAAATTTATACTTTTTGACATTCTTAATGTCATGTTTAAAAATTTTAACATAATAATTTTAAATACTCAACATTGTTTTTAAATTGTATGCGGCATGTTTTTAAATAATGCGGCTGGCTATAATTTTGATAGACTCCATGATGGAGTCTGTGACAAATTTACAACGACGTTAAATATTCTTTTTTAATTGAAACAATAGTTACATTTTTTCAGTACGGTAACGATTTTAATTGTTCCTTTTATCCTTACTTTTTATATTTTAATTTATATGTAACATAATTTTTGTGTATTCAATCTTTGGTTTTTTATTAATATTTCGTTGTTATATTTAAGAAAATCATCTTAATCTATTAATCTATTAAGTTTCGAAAGATTCGGGGCCTAATTAAGATTTTTAAACTGTAATTATTATTGTTATTTAGAGTTGCTCTTTGTATTTTGTCAGCAAGAGGATATCTGAAAGAAAATGTAAAGGTTGAACGTGGTAGCAATAAAAGTAATTAACTTTTTATTGACATCTTTTTATTGATAAATACTGAATTAAATAAATGATTTTATCTAATATTTGAAAATATATAAATGGATATAATTACTAGAAACGTCCCAGGTTCGAGGTGTTATTTTTCGCAACAAATTCTTTATAATATTCGGGGAAAAAAAGGTTTCAGATGCTTATTAGCATCATTATTATTAAAATAATTATCAATTTAATATTGTGATATTACTGTTCTTGTTTATCTTGAAAACTGTGTTTCAAGACTGAAAATTTATTCGGTGTGCAGTTTCATGAACTTGATAAATGTATATATTGTATATATAATGTATATAAAATCACACAAGAAACATTAGCACGGAGATCTAGCTTTGACCGTTTAGTGTATTTTTTATTATTTGTTGTGTTTCTACATATCGGTTTATATTCTATTTGTTATTTGAAAATTTCAGTTCTAATTTTTATGGCTATAATTCTCTTTATTTCCCTATAGTGGGAAATAGCAAAGTATGATGTGATAACATTTTCTATTTTTTTGTTGTTAAAATTTATCAGTCCAAACTTGAATAGTAGATAAAAAAATAAACGTCTCTTCGAACTAGTTTTGATTGTTGAACAAGAATAGTAATATCATTAAATTAATAATTAATTTAATAATAATGACTCTAACAAGTATTTTTATCTTTTTTCTCCCCAAATATTATAAAGAATTTATTGCAAAAATTAATACTTCATTCAGGGATCGAAACTGGAACTTCTTGAAATTTTTAAGATGTCAAAATAAATTAAAAAATTGAAAAAAATTTTAATATTTTTCTATACCTAAATTGTAATACAAATTTTAATTTCAAAATCTTTATAACAGATCTTTAAGTGCATAAAAGAGTAAAAAAAAACTTTTTATAATTTTACCCCTTCTTATCACTTTTGTCTTAAATCCATAGTTTTCAATATAGATTATTCAAATAATAATTATCGATTTATTTTACGCAAAAAGATAAAAAAATTATTCATTAATCGAATATTAGTCAAGAAGACATCAGGGATTCTCTTACGTTTTTTTGAATTTTATAGTTTAACTTTTATTTATTTATTTTTTTTTTTTCAGTTATCATATTATATCGTTGACTAGATTTTCGGAAGAAGCAACTCCTTTTATCCCCAAAAATATCAAGTGTGTAAAATTTTTAATTAAAAATAATATAATTTGAGTTAAAAGGAAATTTAAAAYAGAAAAATGCATAAAGATTCCTTATATTTTAGAAGAGTTAAKTATAATTTATAATATCAGAAACCAATCATACAGTTGCATTGCAGCATACATTTTAAGAACAAATTTAAATTTTTGAAAATTATTATATCAAAATTTTTAAATTTTGAATTTTTAAAGATTGTGAGAATCGAATTAAAATTGATTATTTGCATTATAAGCATTAAAAAATTTTTCTCTTTGAATTTTTGTAGTCCTGCAAATTTGATATAGAAAATTTTATTGCTCCTATTAATATTTTAATAAACATTTTTTAAAAATCTAATTTTTCGTTAATTTGATCTTTTTTTAGCACATATTAAAAAAGTAACGGAAAAAGAAACTTATCGTTTCTTAATTACTTAAAAAAATAACAATAACGCTAACGAGTTACCGTTACTTTCAGAAAGTAACTTTTTCCAATCCTCAGAACATTATAGACTTTGATAACTTTAGAAAAATTTTGAGAAAGAAAAATCTCTATATATTACTAAGTTATTCTCTTTTTAAAGGTATTTACATATAAGTTTTGTGGTTATGATTTTAGCGACTTACCATGCACATTGAAATTGTCTTTCTAAGATATAACTTTTTATAACAATTTAATATTTTATTATACCAAAAAATTCGTGAAAATCGTGAAACGAAATATATAAATGTTCTACTGAAAACAATCTTACTCTTATGAGATGTCACCTCAGACTAATGATGATATCGACAACGGATTTTTACAAAGTCATTTTTAATAAATAACAGTAATAATAAACAATTTTTTGTCATTTTTTTGAACATTTAAGTACCTACCATGTTTACGTTTTATCGTATATTTTTTATCAAATATTGATAATAGATATCTTTTAAAAAAATACTTAAAGTTCCGAAAAATATTGAGAGTACATTCAACGCTAATTTAATTAAATATTTGAATCATATTACTAAACTGCAAGTATAATATATATGGTTAACTTGTAAAATACTAGAAAGAGATGTTTTTACAAATTTTTGAAATTTAAATCATGTCACATTTATTTAATTTCAAAACATACCAAATTTTTCAATATTTACATTATTTTTTACATATATCTACTTGTTTGCTTAACTTTTTGGTTAACTGCGTTTTATGTGCAAACTAAACAAAAAATTTTAAACACTGACTTGACTGTTAATAAGTTATTTTTAGCAGCATAAATTATTTTTATTGTTAGAGATCTTTCAAAAGACGGAGTAAATAAACGTATTAAATAGAAAATATTTCAAAGTATCTACATCTATAAAATCATCATACATCTATATAGAAGAAATAGATATGACAACGGAAAATATGTACGAGAAAAATCGGCATCACTAATTAAATTGATGTTCATTTGTCCCTTAAACGAAAAATTCAAGATACTATCGGTAATATAATTCTTGTAATTTAAGACATGTTTTTGTTTTCTTTGTTGCCTAATCATAAATGAATTTTATCATTTTATCATTATAAATTTTATTGTCTGATTACAAGTTTAATGCAGATATTTTTCTCGAATTTATCAAAATATTTCATTATCTGTTATAAAATTGCTAGATTATATTGCTTACTTTGCTTACTTAAATTATTACATGTATTTTTAAATCTTTCAAAGTGACGTTTGAAATCTGAAATATATGTATTTGTAACTAATTGTATTATCTTTTATATTAGGTTTGTGCAAAAGTTCATGTCGAGGTGGATAGATGTCTGTACAGATGTGTTAGTATAATTTTACAAACAGAAACGTTTATGGTTTTTATAATTTGGCGTCTTTGCATTAATATTTGTGCATGACAAACCAGAGATATTAATATAAATTTACATTTATATAATTATAATTAAAACTGCAGCTAAATAAAGAAACGAACCAGCAAACGAAAATGGACAGAAATGGATTTATTTTGTTCGTGTCCAAATCCAAATTCTGATCTTTTGAATGCATTTCTATCCAATTAAAGTTTCCGAATTTTTCAAAATCCATTTTAATCCATATGAAGGGATAAAAACAAAGCGATTCTTATTCTTTTCAATTAAGAAAAATATGCAGACCATTAATTCATTTTAATCTATCAGGCGGAAGTAAAACAAAATGATTTCTATTTTTTAAATCCAAAAAATACTTGCTCAAGTCATACAATTCATTTTAATCCATGACATAGGATTGAAATGATGTAAGCATTATTTTCTTAATCCATATTTTGTTGAAATTGATTAAAATGGATTAAAGTTTTCAGTTCATTTCAATCCATTTTTGTTTGGGTTTCAATATCTGTAATGAAAATTGTGTCGTTATTCCATTTTCCATGCTGGACAAGTCGGAAGAGATCGAAATAGGTAGATGATGTAAATGTACGTATCATTTCTGTATCCTGGCATGAAACCTGAGACAGACATGCGCGAAAGAAAAACGAATGATACTATTAATAATGTTCCAGCGCAGATCTAAGTATATTACGGATGATAACAATATAATGTGTACTAATATGAGATGATACGCATGATATCATGTGCTGTTAAGATACAAGGTACAAGCTATTGCTCCAAACCAGATTCTCCGGAAAAACCATATTCAAGAACCCACATCGAAGTAATAAGTCTCAAGATTTAATTTTTTTTTTATTTATTGCTATTGAGGGAAGGGTCAATTTCTCGAGTCCCGGATGCCCAAAATTCGGATGACTTCTTCCGCCTATTACGGATTACCTAATCGAGATCAGCGAATCTAATCCGTGGCATCTGTCATCATGAGTGGGCTGACTGAAACCCCAGCGAAACAACTCGTGGTGATCATAATAACGGCTGGACTGACTGAAAACGACAAAGTTCAAAATTTTTCGTCTCCTACGTAATCACTCAACTACATGTTTAATATTGACGTGTCTTTGGGGCTCGGGTAGAGGAGATAATTCCCGGGTAATTTCAAAACCAGCACGCGCAAAAATTTTCATTAGATTTTAGTGGATGCTCAAATTCTACTATCAAACTATAAGAGACGTAAGTCTCGCACGGTCGCTAAGAACGCCCGGAATCGACGAAACAGGCGGGCGCGAAAATTGCAAGAGAAGGCTTTGGCCGAAATCAGTCGAATACCTTTAGATACCGCGGGTCTTTCCAACGCACAATTCTTTCCGGAGTGAGTTTCTTTATTTTCCCTTTTGATTGTCTCCCCTCGTCCTAATCAGATTCTCTCTCTTGTACACTGTTACTTTTACAAATGTTAAATTTGAAAAAATAAAAAAAATTACTCTTATATATGAGCAATTTTTTCTTATTTTTTTAAATTTCATTTTTTATAAAAGAAACAATGCGAAAATTATTTTTGTAATTATATTTTGTGTTCTCATTATTATATTATTATTTTTTTCGTACCAAACAATAATTTTGCAAAACAAAAAAGTATATATGGATATATGGGGACATATTATATATGTTTACATATGTTTCTATATATTTATATGTAATTCTATATGAAAAACTATTTACCAGACAACGATTTCCACACTATGTAACACCTAAGTATCACATCTACATTTACACGCACACATTTATTTAAAACTCGCTCGACTGTCTAACTATGTACTGCGATTATTTCGATTATTATACTTTTTTATTAATTATTTTTATTAATAAATTTTAAATGTTAATCCAAATTCTTTTTTTTAATTAAATTTAAGGATCTTGTCTTCTTCTTTTCGACGATTATTTATTATTTAAAGTTAAGTTATTTACTATTTCGACGATTATTATTATTTAAAGTAAAAAAATGTCTTTATTAAATATCACACACTACTTTCTTTAAATAGTGCATAGAGCATAGAGATTACTTAGCTGCGGAAGTTTCATATTAATGTTACAAAGAGGTCATCTTAATGATGATACATTAAAGCAGCAACTTTAAAAGTAAACAAAAATGTTAAATAAAATGTAACTTTTTTTAAAATTATTTTAATTTTTAATAAAACAGTATTTAGCAAAAGCTTAGAATTTTATATATCCGCAATGTAACGTATTATGTGCCAGATAATAAATTTTTTATATATATTGTATAAATATATAGCATTATATACAAATTATATGTTTTTCCATGTATGTCCATATATGTTCTTCTTCTCACAAATAGTTTCCGTTTGAGTGTGTGTGTGTGTGTGTGTGTGTGTGTGTGTGTGTGTGTGTGTGTGTTTTGCAAGCAGTTTTTTAACGGCAAGGTAGTAGCATAAAAATTAATTCGCATCGTCAGGAATATTGTGTGACTGCAACACTATGTGATCCTCTAAATTCTTACGGCAATATAATGAAAACAGCAAATTTGAATTACTTGATAAGATGCTATCCGAAAAAATTGTCTTATCACGAAGATAGTGATTTGTTAACAAATATAGTTGCTAAAATTTTAATAGCAACGATGCTTGATGTGGGAGCAACATGCCAGTATAATACAGATTGTTATCAGAGATATAATTGATGTGATCTTTTATAATTGCTATGTTGAAATTAGAAAGCTGATTATTTGATTATCAAGGATGATTAAAAATAATGAAATGAGACAGTCATATAAAAAATTTTATTATTATTTAATACATACGCTCTTCATATTGTATGTTTTAAAATATTCATGATAACAAAATATTAAATACTAATTAATACAAGAATTATAGTACTATTAATAATATGAAACAAATAATAAGTAAATATGCTAGTATTAAAGATATAAATGATACAGACACGAATAAACATGTAATAAGGAGAATACTTATAGATAATATTTATTCAAAAGTAAACGAAATGTAATATAACAAAAATTGAAATATATATTTGATCACATCGCAGAAGAAGTATTAATTGCACGCTGTCGTTTTGAAATAACTTGAGCCGCTACTACACAAAGTATGATTGTTCAGAGGACTGTATAATTCATGATTCGATAAAATGAAAATGATCTTTTTGATTTTTAATTTGAGAAAGTCGTGTTTGTATCTTGAGTCGAATTTTTAAAAATTTACGATACATATGGAGCAACTAAAAAAAAACGAAAATTATTCAACTTCTAATAATTAATTGATTTTTATTCCACAATGAAGATAAAACTTTGCATAGTATAACTCAACAATTTTACGTTTTTCATGTAAGTAATGTGTGTATAATCGCGCATGCATACGGTGATTTGCAAATGCGCGTGTATGCACATTCTTCATACAAAAAATTTAAATTCTATTAATTTATCTTCTCATATATGTGTTTCATATTCATCCGCATACATGGGCGCATTTCTTCTTCCACACATTCACTCTTTATTATCCCAGCCACTCATATAACACTCTATTTTTTCAGGGTGTATGCGTGCATGCGCATGGTGTGTGTGTGTGTGTGTGTGTGTGTGTGTGTGTGTGTGTGTATTATGTGTAATCTTTAATAATTTTTTTAATATAAAGCTAATTAACGAACGTATTCAAGTTCACTATACTTACCATATTAAGAAGATGCTCATTATACAAATGGTTAATGACATCAGTAAATGCTATAACTGGACTTATTTCTCTATAAGAGCAACACATATGTTTATAATTACATATAAAATCTATTATTAAAAGAATTCATTTATAAAGAGAAATTAAAAGAATTCATTTATAAAGAGAAATATCATTACTTAGGTTTTATGTACTTAAGATTTTCCAAAATGCTTGACATAGACCCGTACATATTCAAGTCGTACGAAACAATTGAATGAAAAATAGTTACAGAAATACGTGTAATCACAGTAGTTGATTTAGGTTTGTTAGGATCCCAAAAGGGATGATTACCAAAAGCCATTCTAAATTCATCTAAGTTATGAAAATGATGTAGACCACAAACTAAATATGGTAAATATGATAAAAGCTCATGGTTAGATTTACTTAAAAATATATTTTTTACAGTGGTCCACACAAATTTAACAGATTTTTGTAAACCGTTACAATATGTCCATTTCTTCCATTCTGGTAATATTCTATGTATTGTAGGAAAAAAATAAGAAAATATGTTACTGTACGTATATGTAAAAATGTAGGTACTGTTTGGTAAAAATATTTTGGCAAAAAATAAACTTTTATTAGCGATGAATGTACCGAAACTTACTTGTTTGTCTCAGGCTTTTTTAAATGAAATCGTAATTTTTGTTTAGCCATTTCTAAACATCGACTGTGACTAAGCGTACATGCCCATTTTAAGACTTCTTGTCTTAAACATTTAATAAAATCATTTTCCGTTGGATGTTCTTCAGGTCCTAGTATTTGCAGTGGACTATCCAACAATGCTTTCAATTTGTTCTAAAGCAATATGAATTTATATTGACTTGTTTCTACATAATATGTGTGAGTGAATTTAAAATTCTTTATATATATTCCTCAGATAGCAATATGTCTTTATTGTTACACGTAAATCAAGTATGGTTGCTAGTAAAATTGTAGCAACGAAGTCCGCATTTGTCGTTAAATTGATACCTTCACGATCGTCAACTTCGAATAACAACTTACGAGCAACTTGCCGGCAAAATTCATACTGTTACTGTTACTTTGCCATAATAATTTGTAGGATCAATGCTGATACAATGCTGTCATATTGCCGACTACGCGAGATAACTTTGATGCTGTTATCTTGTCGTTAAATTCATACATCGCTGTGTTGTTATAACATCGTTACGCTCGAAAACGTTGAAGATAAATATACAGGAAGTTATCAGCAATAAACAATTACAGATATGCGTGATTTTATTAAACTTGGGATTATTTGGGATATTTTCAAAATAAATGTTGATTTGCAAGAAATGTTTATCAAATATAAAACCGGAAACGAGAAATAATTTCTCATTATAAATTTTTCGTGTTTAACATATGATCACAAAATATGAATTTTGCCGTTCGTATATTTAATTTATCTTTTAAGAATTGCACATAACAATATAAAGACAATGATGTCTACGTGTCAATAGTTAATTAGTGTTCTTTATTAAATAAAATTTTTTTACCATAATCGTAAGACTAATCGGGTGTTTACTATGTGCCTTATGTGTACTGTTTACTATGTGTGTTGTACTAAATGGAATTACTTTCGATACATATTCAAACATTTTTATCATAGGATACCACGTAGAATATTCTAATTCATGGGATAGTAAGTAATTTGTTAATTCCCAGAATATAGAAATGTTGAATTTGCGTGCAATCGTGAAATGAATTAAGTCATCAATAATTTTAGCAGGATTAATGATATTAATATCTTTATATTCTTTAGAATTCAAGTACCGTACAATTTTCCGCCAGTTTTTGGTGTCATAATTAACGCGATAATATCCTGTTGTGCAACAAAAATTTTTTTATTGTATTATGTGCCATTGAGTAAATTGAAGAAAATAAGTTCAATTATTTCTGCATCGCCTACACACGCACGCACGCACGCACGCACACACACTTGTTTATATTAAGCAAATGTAAAAGAAATATACAGGGTGAGTCAAAACAACCTATTGTCCTTAAAATATCGTATTCCTGATGTAAKTCTGAGACGATTTTTCCTTTGTCAAAATTTTGTCCGAAGYTTARTTTTTAAATTAGTAAAAGAARTAGTTCGCTAATCGCGTRTCAAGTATGAGAGGTAGACAAGGATGGCGCAACTTACCGTCAGACGCGGGTGCTTACGTGGGGCGCCTGACGGCAAGTTGCGCTACACTTGCCTACCTCTTACACTTGATCCGTGATTAACAAACTATTTCTTTTAATAATTCAAAAACTAAATTTCAGAGACAAAATTTTGATGAAGAGAAAGTCTCAAAATTAAGTAAGGAATACAACGATAGCGATCAGCTGATCACTGTACATGCATTAGCTGATCACGCATGCATGCAAATACATTCTCTCTCTCTCTCTCTCTCTCTCTCTCTCTCTCTCTCTCTCACTCTCACTCTCAATCTCACTCTCAATCTCACAAACAGTCTCACTGTCACTTACTGTTACCTCGTAGTTCTTACGAGGCGACATTCTTACTTTGAGACGACTTTCTCTTCATCAAAATTTTGTCTCTGAAATTTAGTTTTTGAATTATTAAAAAAAATAGTTTGTTAATCACGGATCAAGTGTAAGAAGTAGGCAAGTGTAGCGCAACTTGCCGTCAGGCGCCCCACGTAAGCACCCGCGTCTGACGGTAAGTTGCGCCATCCTTGTCTACCTCTCATACTTGACACGCGATTAGCGAACTATTTCTTTTACTAATTTAAAAACTAAGCTTCGGACAAAATTTTGACAAAGGAAAAATCGTCTCAGAATTACATCAGGAATACGATATTTTAAGGACAATAGGTTGTTTTGACTCACCCTGTATAGAAAAATATCATATATCATTTTATTGCATAAATTTAAATTAAGTTGATATATAGAAAAACAATATCACAAAGCTATGTGAACAATAACATTTGTATTATATTTACTAAAATGTAAAATAGAAAAAAATATATTTTGTACAAGAAATTTCATCATTTATCTACTATTATGTTCAAGCAGAAGGTGTGTGGAATATCTTAGAGGACTTAGATATTTATAAATAAGAATTATGATTAATATAAATACCAACAAATATCAATCAGCAAATAATTACATGGAATGTATATAACAAATTTACTGATAAATGTTTACCAGCTTGCTGATCGTTGACTATTAACCAATCTTTTTTCATAATGTAATTCACGTTATAATATGGTTTTTGTGGTGTTAGCCATAAATGGATGCTTCCATGAAAAAAACCCTTCATGATAAGATTTATAGGTATCCACCATTTACCATAACTTGATACATTGAAAYGTTGTACCACCCTCCAAGAAGMGTTYCCTTTCGTACAATTCACGGTAGGATAATGCCTATACACTAGCCAATCTTGAATATCACTTGGTTTGAAATATGAAATTGATGTATTAGCTATGTCTTCTTGWATAGACCAGAATTCAGTGRGAGTCAGTGAGCGAAACGCGCTAAATTTAAAAATTTATTGTTATCGACGATAAATGATATAATTCATTAAATATATACTTTCGGCTATTAATATTGCAACAATGAAAATTCGTGTCATAGAATCGAAAATTGTAGGATGGACATACTATTATATAAAATATGTGAAGTTATACATCTAATAAAAATAACAAGTTATACTTTTGACACATACACCGTATATTATAATTATATAATGTATTATGTATGACAATCATACAAATTTATTATTTCCATATTTCATGTCTTTTTTCATTGCAGTTTTAATTGGGATCTGTGAAGTTAGCATGACATTCTATTAATAAAAAAAAAAAAGATTACAATTCCAGTAGCACTCTTCACAGTACCTTATAAAAATCAAAAAATGTTCTGCATTTTTTATCCCAAAAAACCCCAAATGAAAATATGTCGTGCTAACTTCGCGAACCTAGCACTCCCGCCTCTAGAGTATCAAACAACGACACATATGATCAATTTTGGAGACATTTTTCATTAATAATACTAAAGTTTTACTACAATGTGTAATATGAAAACGAAATTCTACCTTTTACTACTATTTATACAATTTAAATGCTCAAAAAGCGAAAAGTTCAAGAAAAAATGATGTGTTGATTATTTCCCACAGCGCTAGCGATATTTTTCGTTAAGGATACCAGAGTTCTACGCTCTGCAATCATTTTTAAACATAGTTTTAACATAGTTCCGGCTGCTAGGTATTCTTAATTAATTGTTTAGTCTCCAGCACGACAATTGATGAAAAAGTATCATACTGATTACGTATCGTTATTCTTGCTACAGCGACATGATGACAGCAATATTCTTCTATTCAGTTTAGCCCGCTCTACCTGCCCACGAGCAGTGTGCGAGTTACGTCAGACTGTAGATGTACAAAATTCGATGTAAGTTTATGAGAGAAGAAAACCGTTACAACATAAGTATTACATGAACGATTCATGCTAATATATTATTTGCTATATATAATATATACGTGTAATAGTGTGTGGAGACATGACAATTAAGATATTTTCTGGTAACAGTATTTAATACTTTATTTATTTTATGTTTCTGTAATCCAAATGTAATATATTGTACATTACAGTGTCTCGTGAAATATGTAAATCGATGAGATAAAGAGAGATTTAAAGTGGAATAAAGAGTGAATACGAAGGCGCATCGTTATTGCAAATGTAAGTATTGTAATGAAATATGATCTATATTAATATTTTATATGACTCTTTCTCTCTTTTACATATATTATATAACATATATATTATATGACAGTGTATAGAGATATATAATTTAACAAAAAAATGTGTACGTAAATATGTGTATATACATATATTTCATATATATATATATATATATATATATATATATATATATATATATATATATGAACATTAACAAGTCACAGTTGTTACAACACTGATTAAAAATGTATGGTAACGAGAACTCTATTTTCAACTGACTGTAAAGCAAACACCTTCGCTAGAACTGTCATTCTACGAGAACTGTTACTAGAACTGAGACAAATGCCGGGCAATACTTATGCAAATGTCGTGCTGGAGCAGGAGACAATTAATTAAAATTATCTAGCAACCGGAACTCTGTTCTAAAATTGATGGTAGATCATAAAACTCTGTTAAATTTAAGAAAAATTGTCGTTAAAACTGCAGGAAATTGCTAGCACGACTCTTTCGCTTCAAATGTCGTGATGGAGCAGAAGACTAAGAAATTAATTAAAATTACCCAGCAGTCGGAACTCTTTTAAAAATGATTGTAGAGCATAGAACTCTAGTAACCTTAACAAAAAGTATCGCTAGAGATGCGGAAAATAACCAGCACGTCACTTTTTCTGCAACTCTTTTTTTCCGCATTTAAGTTGTATAAATAGTAGTAAAAGATGGAATTTTATTTTTATATTACACATTGTAATAAAACGTTAATATTACTAAAGAGAACTGTTCCCAAAATTGATACGTGTCGTTTTTTGGTAGTAGTTTAGAGGAGGGAGTATCGTGCTAGATCCGCGAAGTTAGCACCAGGTCATATTTTCATTTGGAGTTTTTTGGGATAAAAAATGCGGAACTTTTTCTTAGTTTTATAAAGAACTGTAGAACTATGAAAAGTGCTCCTGGAACTGTTATAATTTTTTCATTATTAGAACATATTAATAGAACGTCGTGCTAATTTTACTGAACCTTTCAATTGTCAACATTGTAAATATAATTTACAATTTGTGTATAGGGTGTCTCATTTCAATTTTGCCATCGAAATATTTAAAAAGATTCGTTTTGCGAAAACTAACTAGAACCAGCTTTAAATGAACCTTTTTTTGAAAGGGCAATATTTGATGAAAAACAATTTTATCATAATGCTTTGAAATGTTTTGGAGTCAACTACGAAAACATGTAATAAAAAGTTTTCATTTTGAAATATCAACTGACTGATTACAATACGGGTTCCTGATCAAAAATTAACAATTAAATTGCACTCTCAAAACCCTAAAAGAGAAAAAGAAGAAAGAGAGAGAGAGAGAGAGAGAGAGAGAGAGAGAGAGAGAGAGAGAATATGTGTGTTTTGTCTCTAGTTATTTTTTCGTAAAATCCGTCTTTTTTGTTGTAAAAATTAAAATGGGATGCATTTTATAAGTGTATAAATATGTGTGCACGTGTGTGTGTGTGTGTGTGTGTGTGTGTGTGTGTGTGTGTGTGTGTGTGTGTGTGTGTGTTTTATGTACAATAATATGTAACATAATTTTATATTATATTGTATATGTTTGTTATATTATAATATATGGAATGGAATTCTATAATTCGTCCGGTAATTCTCGTATGACAATGCTCGTATGTACGTACAATTTCCGCGATAGTTAACAAGAAATTAATTATAAAAGATTGCCGAATAAGCGCGTGTCCAACCGGCCTATCGCCAAATGCAAGGATAAATATGTCCTTATTCGCGATTTTTAGTAATTAATTTTTCGATAATTATTGCAAAAATTGCAAAATAGTACACGATTTTTTGACACTCATTACCTGCATACAAGCGTTGTCCCGATAATTATTGGACATGTTGTATATTATATTTTGCAATATGATTTGTGATAAATACAATTTGTGTTTATTCTAATTAAATTTTTTAAAATAATAGTATTTTTAATAAAAATTTTTAAAATAATAGTATTTTTAATAAAAATTGACACGTGATTTGGTTAAAAGTGTAACAATTAAAAAGAAATAAGACTAGATTATATGAAAATATGAAAAAGTGTTGAAAAATCTCATGAAAAATAGCAACTAAATTAAAAGCAACAGATTGAACAATGGTTAACTCATAATAAGATATAGATACATATATATATATTTAACTATACATATATTCTTCTTTTGAGTTTTTTCTTCTTTCCCTCTCTTTCTCCCTTTCTCTCTCTCTTTCTCTCTCCTTTTCTCTCTGTCTCTATCTTTATCTTTATCTATCTATCTGTCTAGAGAGAGAGAGAGAGAAGAAAAGAACCCGATAAAAAATTTTTCATATATATATGAATATATAAAAAGAGTACAAGCTATGTCCATATATGCTTTTTTTCTCAAATAATTTTTTGTGATATACAAACTAAATATCAATAAAGCGAAATAAAAAATTATTGAAAAGCAGTTTCGACTTTTTTTTAATAAAAACTGAAGTTCGAAATAATGAAAATAAATTTTTCATATATATATATATATATAAAATCTCATATAAAGGTAACAATCGTACAGAAAAGTTATATAATCATATATGAGTAAATTATTCTTAACAAATTTCTTTTTCGACCGATATATGAGAACATCATAGCAATTTAAAACACGGCCAAATACGGTCAAAGCTA
>JANQDE010000302.1:61226-114357 GCA_037157785.1 Cephalotes varians
CACACACACACACACACACACACACACACACACACACACACACACTTTTTATTAATAATCTTTAAATAATTTTAAATAATTAACAAGACCGCGGATTAAAACTTTTTAAAGTTTGTTCATGATCATGGGTTATGACCATGATAATGCCCGTACCACACTAGCGATTGGCGATTGCATCTACGTTTGCGTTTGCGTCTCTTAACCAATCAGAAAGGAGCTGATAGCTATACGCTTCTTTCTGATTGGTCAAGAATTGCAAACGCAAACGCAATCGCCAATCGCTAATGTGATACGGGCATAAAGACGTAATCACACTAGCGATTGCCGATTGGATTGCGATTGACAATTATAAAATAGAACGTTTTCTAAATGGCTATGACTAATCTCAATCGGTGACTGCTTTGCTCTGATTGGCTGAAAAGTAATCGCTAATCGCCAATCACAATCGCAATCTAATCGGTAATCGCTAGTGTGATTAGGCCTTAACGTCAAGATCAAGATCATCGGGACTGACTTTTTCAATCAAAATAATTGCTTGCACTTTTACTCTTACACTTTACTATTTATTTTAATATTTTTGATATTAAATTTTTTTATCGTTGAAAATCTATTTAAGGGCATTCATATGACATTATTTCTACCGAAATTCATAGCAACTGGGCGTAGGTCATTTTTTAATATTAATTGTATGCATTTAAGTATTCGAGCATTTAAATAAGGGTAATAAAAAGTAAAAAATGAAAAGCTGAATAAAAAATAGTGCGCGCGAAGCAGACTAGATAGCAATATAAAAAATTATTGTCAACATTGTCAATTATGAGAATATAGCAGCTATTATATTCATTATCAAATAATTTAAAACATGGCCAACATACGGTCAAAGCTAGGTGTCGGTGCTCAATAATAATTCTATTTATTTAAATTAAACTATAATCTAGTACATTCAAACTACGCGCCGAACACAGTCGGTCATATAACGCAGTTCTAAATTTCTATTTTTCGCAATAAGTTCTTTACAGTTTTAAAATGCTCATTAACATGCATTAATTTGACGATCAAATTTATTTGTGACTTTATTTCTAATCTAATTTAGAACTGCGTTATATGATCTGCTGTATTCGGCGCGTAATTTGAATGTACTAGATTATAGTTTAATTTAAATAAATAGATTTATTATTGAACACCGACACCTAGCTTTGACCGTATGTTGGCCGTGTTTTAAATTATTTGATGTTTTCATATATCGATCGAAAAGAAATTCATTATTTACATTCATTATATTCATTATATTTAATAATACATAATTAATTATTATGTTATCTTTACTCACTGTTTATATAGATATGTTTGAACATTTTTTCGAAACGTTTCATAGGTAATTGCGTGTTGGAACTTCCGCAAAACGATTAGTACTACAACAATAGATATAAAAATTTTAATTAAATATTTTTCTAAATATCTTTTCTTCTGCATTCTCTAATCGATTCTTTAATCGCTTTTTTTTATGATATTGAATAGCACGTATGAATCTTTAGATTCCAGAGGATTATTTAATTAATTAATTGATCTTACCTTTTATATAACGAGGAAAATTGAATATTGAATCAATTTCCGACATATTATTGATTTTTGCGGGATTCATATCAAAATGAGAATCCAAATGAAGAGATTCGTATTGACTCTGAACAATGAAGAAATCCATTATTCCAGAATTTTCAAAGGTCTAAAAACAATGTTTTATAATTATATGAGGTAAATTGGAAGATATGTTTGCATTCTAAGATTTGCTTCGCGCTTGTTTTTGCAAATGTTTTACAATTATTTATTTTTTCACAACTTAGATATTTCTCTTTCTTTCTTCCTTAATTTTATTTAAACATTTCATTGTTACGAAGAAAAAAGTACTTATTGAAATAAGGTGCTATATTCATTATGATAGATTAAATGTCGACATAGTCAGACGACGTTTTTACGACAAAAAAGTTTTTGTGTTATTTGATTTAAATATATTAATATATTTAAAATTCAGATTTCTCTTAATACAGATTTTGTAAATGTTTGAATGTAGAGGACTATTGTCCTCTAAGGCTTAAAGAACGAAAATGATATGTAAAATTTTAAGATAAATCATTGATATTGTTGCAATATTAATAAATGTAGAAACCTTAACGATAGCTTCTTCTCCGAATAAAGTAGCAAGTCCGTCATATAGCCAAAAATGAGACCACCAAGATGGGCTGAGTATGTTTCCAAACCATTGATATGCTATTTTAGATGCTATTAAGCGTGCAACTTCTATTTTGCGCATAACTGGATCTGATGATTTATTATAGAAAAGATCAGTCTCCCTAAAAATTATTATGGATGTTTTCACATGTAAACTCTTTGCTTATTTTTTTTGGATAAAATAATATGATTTTCTTTACGCACGTCAATTATTTTTTTGATGATGTGCATAAAGTATTTGACATATATTAAATTCAATACAATTTTGTAATGTTAAATTGGGACATTGACGATGATTACGATAACTTTTATTCAGATTTATTTTGATTAAATTAATATTACTGTACAAAAAATGTGTTTTCTGTTTCCTAAAACACAACAACTGTCTAATTTTTGATATACGTTTGATTTATATAAAGTGACCAATGTAATTATTAGCGGAAATATGTAAAAAAATATCTTTTATACAAATCTTAATAAAATGTACTAAATGTTTGAAATGTTTTTAAGTGTTTACTTTTCCAATTTTAAAAGGATGAATTATGTTTTTCCTGTTTTCTATAAAACAACAACTATCAAAAAAGAAGTCATGCAGTGAAACCGATTATTTTATAGGTGGAGGCATTAAAGACTAAGATTTTTTTCATTTTTCAAAATCGTTTTTTAAAAGGAATTATATATTTAAAAAATATATTTATTTAATTATTTTGGATTTAAAAGTATTAAAGTGAAATTATCAAAAACCAATAATTTTTTATATAGTTTATACTTTATTTTAGCATAATTTTAATATAAAATATAAAATATTTTAATAATTATTTTAATTATTCATTTGTTAATAATCATACCTTTATACTTTTAAGTACAAAATAAAGAATGAATCGGTTAGTAGAAAGAAAATACGAACATAGTTGCTTACAAAAGATAAGTAAATGTATATTGCAAATTGCATGCTCTATTTGAAACACAATTTGCATACCAATCACTGTGTATAGTAATATTAATTACTCAGTTCATTCTTTTTATAATTAACTAGAAGTTATGTATAAAAATGCAAATGTGTATAAATTTCGAAATTTCGATACAAATGAGTTTCTTAATAGATTGTTCTATTTTATAAAATCAATATTACCTATGAAAGATTAATCCCCATTTCGATGTACCGTCATGTAGGAAATTTGGAATAATCACGTGATCCATTTTAGAAATATTTACTCCATCAAATTCAGATTGTAAATATAATGTAATATTTTTTATGACTCTTTGTGCGAATTCAAATTTCAGAAATTGAGGATTATCTTTTGAGCATTTTTCGCACGACAAATAAATATTTTCGTTAATGCGTATGCGAGAATAATTAGTCATAACTATCGCAATTTGAAAAGTGGACATTGGAGGAGTAGTATAAAAATGTGTCCATGTAAAATTATTAGTATCACTCGGAAGATGTATTCGCGGCGGCATATTGGATAAAACTGTAAAACTGTGATGATATTTTATAGAAATGGTAAACGTGGCTTTTAAGTGCGGCTCATCCCAACAAGGAAACAATTGTCTGGTTCCGTTCCGCTGGATGTATGAGGCGATCAACCATCTATCACAATTTAATAATTTCTATAATTGTCTTAAAAGATATTAGACTAGAATAAATTTTTAGCAGTATAATTGTATTTAAATGATATCATTAAAAATTGATTATTATATCAATGACGTTAGTGCCATTGAATAATTAATGATTTTTATTATTATGTTTAGATAAATTATAAATTTTTTGATATGTCAGAGATATTTCTGAAGGGAAATAAGGAATAATTATATTAGATAATATCCATCTATGTGTATTTTCAGCAGTTTGATATTTACTCACACTATGCCATTTTCTTTGTTCGTGTGGAAACTTCTGAAGAAAGTTCTTTCTTTTGTGGAATCTTCTTTAAGACCGATGAACTTCAGTCTCAATGTATAGAGTCCGGGATTTAATACATTAGAGAAATGAAATTTTATTAGATTCGACATAGAGGATTCTTTCAATTGATAAAATGTATGTGCATTTTTTGTAATGAATGTTAGTTTTGGAAGAATTATAAGCATATTGAATCCATGTAATTTTATATTTTTTGTCGACTGAAGAATATTGATAGTTGTGCTGGATTCTCCAGAAAATGTAAAATTATCGTCTTGATTTTTTAAACTGAAATCATATTTTTCAATATGTAGCTTTATATGATAGTGCACTGGTATCACGTAATACGGTAAACATATGTCTGGATTGCTACAATTATATAATTTTTCACTGGTAAGCATAGTTATTGTGGTGATGAATATTAAACTGCCACTTATCCGGGCTAGGTACATGTTGCAGAAATTCTGGTTCCAATCTGCCAAAATGTTTTTATTTTAAAAAATATATAATATTAACGATAATAGAACTCTGTAGATACAGATTATTGAAATCGAATTTCTCAAAATAAAAGAAAGAATAAAATTGAGAAGTGTTACGAATGAACAACATTTAAATAACGCTAAACATTTTTAATTTTAATAATATTTCTAGGCGTAAAAAACGGTTTTACTCAAATATCTAAAAATTGTTCTAGACACAGATCTGAAAATAATTTTGTGGAATTATGAAAATAGTTATGTAGAACGTTCTAACTGATTGCTAAAATATCCAAATATTTTATATCAATGCTCATGGTTGGGTTTCCTACTTAATTATTTTGAAGATCCAACAAATTTTCAGACCTATAAATCTATATAAATTATATATATATATATATATATTCTCAGTAAAATTATTTTTTGTAGTAATATAGTGACTGTATTAATTACATTGTAACAATGTCAAGTATCAAAGAAATGTTTATTTCTCGTAACTGTTTATCTTACAAAAATTTTCGTACCTTACTTTTAGATGATGTTGTGTTGAATTCCTTATTCTTTTCTAAACGCTGTAAATAATACAATATAAATACATATCTTATAGACATCGATTACTTTGAAAAGACGGAAATTGTATTCATATTGTATCTGTTATATTTGTTTCTATTATGCACGTTATTTTCAAATTATAATCTTGTTAGAAAAAAATATATAATAATTTAAAATAACGTATTATATTATTTTTATTTTTTTTAAAAATTTTTTAAAAATATTTTGTTTCTTCCTCTGTTACCTAAAAATAATGTAAGTGATATAATATAAGTGATACAATATAAGTGATAATATAAATCTAATAAATCTAATAAACTCACAAGCAATACAGTTTGATAAACACTTAAAAACCGTTATTTGATACGTTTTTATACATATATAAATACGTTTACTAAACGTATAATTGTATAAAAATATGTTTATTAAATCGTCGAAATATCTCGTATAAAAATGATATTTTAAACTAGTAAAAAAACATTATTAATATTTATTAAACAATTTTATGATGTTCATTAAATAGTTTAAAAAATCAAATTTAAATCTAATTTAACATTTATTTGTTTAGCTTAAACGTTTAAAATTGATTTTCAACGTTTATTAAACGTATTTTGAACTTAATTGTGTTGCTTAGGCTACTAATAAGAATTTCGTTTTATTCCACATTATTAAATTTATTATAAAATACTTTACAAAACTGTATTAAACATAACTATAATAAAATGAATATGATATTCTTTTAAAGTTTAAAGAAATAAAACAGTCATYAAAGCATTTAAAGAATACAATTTGCAACTTTCGTTTCAAGAACGTTTTCTTTAATTTTACTATTTTAAAATATATCTGATTGTGTAAACTTAAATCAAGGAAACTGCAAAGAAAATGTCTATCATTAGAAAAACTTACTTTTATACTGAAGTTGTGCTGTTAATAATTTTGATTGACAATTTGTACATTTATAACGTCGCAAAACGAAATATGAACATTGGTATTATAGCTTTAATTGCTGCAATCTTAATCCTTCGAAAGGTCACCGAACACTAACATTACCTTCAATAATGGATTTTACATAAATATAGAATGTTATATATAGTTTCTTATAATGTACTATATTAATTGACATAATACTGATCGTTTTGCCCTTTCTTTTAAAATAATATCAACAAGATTTTCAGAAAAACTTAATCTTAATGTGGATGAATCTGTTTGACCAATTTATTTGAGAAAATGTTGGATTTGTTCTGCTTTCAAATTATTAACAAATAATATGCAAATAAAGCAAAGCTATATACATGTAATGCTCGTATTAAATATGCTCTGCACATTTCTGTAGATTTCTCGCCGACGCTCACAACTATTGATTCAAGACTCGACAACCGACTGCCAAGTAACCGATCACTCGTCTGACGCCTCAAGAGTTTTCCTATATACTTGTCAAATCATTATTAAAACACTTTTCTTGTTAAACAATTTTTATTTTCATAAATAGTTGTAAATGCTAAATTTTTATGTTATAAATATATTATATATGTTTCATAAAAGTACCGTTATGATTTAATTTTCTACATCATCTACATCTTGTGAATCAATTATTTATGTAAATAAAAATTATTTAATAAGATTTCTTGAATATTTCAATATTTATTAGGTTTAATATTAATCTGTTATCAATATGGTCAATTTATGTACAAATGTTAATACAAATGTTAATACATCTATACGTAAATTAATCATATTTTCTATTTATAACACCAAAGAAATAACGTTTCATTTAAAAAAAACATTGATCTTAAAATCTTCGAAACGTTTCTACTTATAAAAGAAATTGATGTATTATGTAATGATTGATATATTATGTAATGACTCGTCTATTAARTAACAYAGTTACTTTAATAYAATACACAAAATAAAACATACACATAAATTAATCTCTATCTTTTGCTAATTAATTGGTTTAATTAATTCGCAAGAAACAATGGCTGTGTTAACTCCAGATTAAAGCATTAGCACCGTCGTAAAGAAAAAAAGATGAAAAGAGAGATATTTTCGAAAAGTTATGTTTTGCTAATCAATTACTTTATTTCCGACTTTTTTAATATAACCGATTCACAAGAAATAACTGTGATATATCAAGATTGATGTTAGCGATCACATAAATAAGCTGGAGTAAAAAAATCGGGAATAGAGCAATTATATAATTAGCAAAAAATAGCTCTTCAAAAATACATATTCGTTTTTCACTTTCCAGCTTTTTTTCTTAATGGCTGTGCTAACTTTAATCTTTAGGAAAGATTCTAGTTTAGAAGATAAAAAGAATTAATTTTTTTTTACCTTTTATGCACCTCTGTGCAGAATATGCCTGTAAAAGGATTTCGCAATACTCAAAATGTTAAAAATTTATGACTTGTTGAACGAAACCCTGCACCGATCGAAAATCAAGTGAAAAAGAAAGAAAAAAGAAAAAGCGTTCAAATGCAATAAATTTTTTCATCGAACAGAARGAGGAATTTATTTGGGCCAGAAATCGCTTAAGTGTAAATTATAAAACATTGCAGTTAATTAAAATTTATCATAAAATGAAACTTTAAACGCATTTTTCCCGAAATCATGTTTTTCAAACTGGCGGGAAATGTACAGCTTCAATCAATTATCCGATTAACTTTAAATGTTTTCCTACGTAAAATAGACAATTTTTATGGGACCATGAACCTAAAACTGCATAAATTTTCTAACGATAAATTTTCATTAACTTAAAATCTGTAGAAAATTAAACAGATATTACGTTTAATTTTTGATAAATTTCAAGTTACGGACATTCATTACAAGAGAAAAATCGTAATCAAATCTGCTTAAATTCAAATATTACATTATGCTAGAAATAACTGATGCCTGACAGTTAAAATCTARTATGAAAATCAGTAAAACATCAAATAGACAAGACACTATTAGCTTCTTTTTGGAAATCAACAATGATCTCCAACGATTCAGTACAAACTGATCATAGAAATATTATATCAAAGCCGATCAAAAAACATGTTCAACGCGGAAACGTCTCGAAATAAAAAAATTTGCTTGGACAATCTTTAAAGCGTTTAAATAATTTATTTTTTCAAATTTTTAATTTTAATATGTCCAATTAAATAACGTTATAAACAATAACGAATAATACTCTTTGTTTTGTTAACAATACAGAAAGTTGTAGATTTATATATAAAGTTATTATGCATATTTAAAAAGAACATATAATTTTTTTGCTTTACAATGTCTCTTTACTGTATATATGTATACCAAAAAGAATACTTATAACACGAATGAATGCCTAAAAAATAAAATGCAATAAAATAAATTAATTATTAATTACATTACATAATTTACAATTTAGGTAGCCGTAAAATTTAGCATAATACATCCGTGAAGATAATTATATAATTTGTTTTTTTACAGATAACAGATTCTGTTTGCTATTTACCGTTTATAATTGACAATAATTTGTTCTATTCTCGCAACGGATATAAAAATTCTAAAGGCTTTGTAATTTCGGTCGATAGTTTTTAAGCTGTAATTATAATTATAAAATATGTTTTTTTTTCTAATGATACTCTAATAATATTATATAATAATATTATGAAAAGATTTTCCATAATATTAATCATAAGTATTCTTCTAAAATATATATCACAACGTACAACTAATACGGAGCAATTTAATCATCAGTTGCTATCAATTAAATATTTTATTATTAAATTTTGGATTAATTCAGAAATTAGCTTTTCAAAAGAGATTATCAATTTCGAAACAAAGATACGTGTAACTTAGCCATTATCATTTTATTTATTGTAATTAAATACAACTGCAAACAATGTCAATACAATTGCAAACAATGTCATATAGATCGACATTAAAAAATTACATTCAAATCTAAATTAAAATATTTTAAAGATATATATATATATATATATATATATATATATATATATATATAAATCGGGATATATGTATAAAGTATCTCAAAGATACTATATCCTGATATCTTTCTAATAATTTCACGAAAGTTTTTGAAATCTCTTATGTTTATTTCTATCAAAATAGATTAACTTTAAGCACGGTTTAACTTACTGTATCTTTTTCTAGTTCTAAGAATTATATTATATACTTAATAACACATCATACTATTACAATTCAATGAGTAATTACATATTTTGTTTTTTGACATTTCAACATATTTTCATCTTCTTAAATATAAAATTTAAAGGGAGTCCAGAGTTTTTTCCTCCCCAGAATAATTTGATCAGAAGATAATAAGAAACGCTAACAACCGCGACTACGATCGCGTAATTCATATAGATAACATTCTTATTATAAATACCTTTGATATAATTTATAGTAGTTCTTAAAGACGAATCTAAAAAGAAACGTCTCTATAAATAATCATTAATCTATAACTTCTATCTCAAAATGCGATACCTTAAATTAGCTTGTACTCCTAATTTATAATCTTGATAGAGAAAATGCTTGACTAAAATTGCTCATTTTATATAATTAAACAGTATTTAACTGCAGGTATGCAAGTATTATAACGTTATAAATAAGATAAATTAAAATTATTCTACTTACAAATTTTCTCGGAAATGTTTCCGATCCGATATTCAGTTTCGTATTTCTATTTAAAAGCTGCAATTGCTCTTACACCAATGATATACTAAAAATATCGAAAATAGAATAATTAGACTAATAATAATTTAGACTCGTCAATATCATATATCATGCTAATAAAATTCAGAATAATTCCTAAAAGATTTTCAAACTAATTCTAAAATTTGATATAAATTGATAATAATAATAATAAAATTGGAATATAAAGTTTTATAATTTATTATATAAAATATAATTTTTAAGTAAATTATTTTAATGTCTATATTGTTTTTTATAATAAACTATTATTTCAATTCGTTATAATTAAGATGAATTTTCATAAAAAAACATAAAAAACCGTGGAATAAAATATTCGCATAAATTTATCATAAATAGGAATATCATAAATACATTATGCACTTTGTTTCTACTTCGCAAAATGATTTACTTCTAGAAAGTTACTACTGGTAATTAAAATCACAACATTATTGATTATGGAGCTCTATTCTCATAGAAAATACATCTTTTCTTTGTAACTTTTTGTAACTTTGTAACTTTTTGTTCAGATTTTATAAGAGCTAGTAACAAAAAAATCTTGTGTCTCGTTGTGTACGATTCTTTCTCAATAGACTCTAAAAACACTTAGAAAAATTCATTTCGTCCAATAACTTTTAATTCGTAAACTAGTAAATATTTCTACATAATATTAAAAAATAAGATAAAATGAGATTTACCGTTATACTTGTGTTATACTTGTACACGTATCCATCGAGATTAAACAAGGAAAGACATATCATGACTCTCAGTTAGATTTATAATATTCGTGTTATCGCTGATTAACGTTAGATGAAGAATATATAGCATATGACAATCCGGTGATATCCATTCTCTGGCATAAATGCTACTTTCAATGAAGATTTCAGGATTATTGGCCTTAAAAAAACCTTGATGACTCTGATTTGACGTCTCTTATACATCCTGCCTCTTATGACAATCTTTACTTTATTAAAATACAGCTTGGCTAGATTATCCATGTTATTATAGATTTCTTCAAAACTCATGGCTCATAAAATTAAAGGCAGACTGACAGGGAGCATTGTTTGGTCAATTAACATTTGGAATTCTCAATGTTAAGGTAATGAATTAAATTAATTTGTATATTGATTATAGGTGTGGACTATACACTTCGTAAAATTGCGACAGATAGTTTGCAACTATTATAGTTATTAATATAATGACATTCTATAAAAAAGATTGTTTTTTGCATTTTGCAGTTTTTTAGATGTCATCTTTTATTATTTGACAGATGAATCATGAAATCATGTCTACTAAGTTATTTTGTTATTAATTTATGTTTATTTTTTATATAAATAAACAATTCTTATTATATATATATATATATATAAATTCTTGGAAATAATAATTTTTATATATTGTTATATCTGTTTTTTAATAATTTGCAAATTATTATAGTAAAATCACTTCTAATTTATAGCAAACAGAAATCATTGATTGAGAGTAATTAATTTAAACAAAAATGTTATCGATAACAATGACGAAAGAAAATTCGACACATTATACATAATTAAACATAAGTTTATTCATCATTATTCGACTAATGTCATGGAAATGTAATATACTTGTCATTTGTCAAATAAAAATATGTAATCAACAATAAATTATAAAAATTTAATGATTTTTAACGTATTAACGCGACAATGTCGCATTAAACAAAGCTATAAAAGAATCTAGAGTCTCCTCTCCAGTCGGAATAATCTGCTCAGGTGGTAATAAGAAGCCGTATTGACCTTTATCGCGCAATTCATAGGTATGCACGATAGGTTTACGAAGAACACTTGCGACGTAGTCTGTACTAAGACCGCTCATCAAAGCTAGAAATCATTTTATGTTATTAATAAAAAGTAACATACCTTTTAACTTTTAATTAAAGCAATTATTTTAATTTAATGAGATACAATAATTTCAACATTTCAACAAACATTTTAATTTTACAAATATATATGTGAAGAAGAAACAAGACGTTATTATGAGAAGTTATGAGAAGTTTGTAAATATTTTTATAAGAAAGCAAGAGAAAAACTTTAAATACAATAAATTATCATACATTAGATAATTAAATGTTTACATACCGTCAATTTCGCCCATACATCCAGTCACATATTGGGTCTGATATCTTTTTTTAAGAGCATCAATTGCTATCGATCCGACACGATACTAAAATTGCAAATATTATATATTGATTTCTATTAATATTCAATCACATTAAATGTGAAAATATAATGTCGTGTTTTAAATTATTATAAAGCAAACAACGTGTTTAAAAAGTTACGAAAAGTTGCGAAAAAATTAAATAAAATCACGAAAATGTATAATATTTATAAAATATAAAGACAATATTCTATTTCATTAATGCAGTTTCTTACCAATTCATCGTAGCGGAAGGAACATGTTTTCGTATAAACGTAAGGAAATAACAATCGTTGTCCAAAGCTGTGAAATGAGACATATGCGTAAAAATAGCGTTGTATGGACCTAATATATCGAGATATGGTTTTCATCTCTATTTCCGAGAATGGCTCATTTCCGGGGTAAATTTCGGAGCAAGGATTGGACTTGATGCCGTTAGCTGAAAATGTCAAGTTATAATGTTGTATCAATGTTACATCAATGTTATATCAATATTACATCAATTACTTCTTAATGTTACAAGCTTTTTAAAATTCCCAAAATAATCTGAACACATTTTCAATAACGCTTTTCTTTATTATTTGTTATAATCTTCTATTTATTGAATATTTACTTCTCCATTGAAAATCCCAGTTCCTATTGGGATCCGATCCAATGCAGACAAGATTGGATGGTTTGCGAGTTTTCTTCCATAATCGGTCCTGAAATTTATTTAAAAAAATTCGTATAGATGATTTCAATTTACAATTAAAATTATGACATTATATCCCTGTGTGAAATAAATCTTACGTGAGTAAACGAGTACGCATATCCGTCGGGATTAAATATTGGGAAAATAAACCAATTATGATTGTCAGCTATATGTCTCACGTTTGGATCTTTGCTAGACAATAACTGATGCAGGATATACATGGCAATCGCCGGCGAAATCCATCCCATAGCATGTATTCCACCCTCGATGAAGATTCCGGGTTTCTCTTTATTAGAGATTATCTTTACGCCTTTGATCTCGCGTCCTTCGTATGTTCTACCTGCCACGATGACATGCACTTTATCGGGATACAGCTTAGCCAGCTCATCCAGATTTGCGTAGATTTCTTCGAGAGTATGATAGCTTTTAAAATCAAAGCCCTGCGATTGATTCTGAGGCATCGTATCGTCGATTAGTTTCTGGACATTGTTAATTTTGTTTGTATAAACTATATCGTTCTTGTCCATAATGTGATAGAACATCGGGAGCATGTGTGGAGGTATCATAATAAGCACTTCTCTGTCTATCCAACTTGGTCCTTGCCAATAGCTGAACTATAAATAAGATTCACAGTTTCGCAATTCAGCTTAATTGAAATTTAATCTTAATATTATTGAGAAAATGTATTTCTTTATTCTATTCTTGTGATCTCATGATATTTTATTTATTTATAAGTTATTTTAAATTTATATGAAATTGATTTTATTTCTTTTGAATAAATAATAAAATGCATAACAATTGCTAATTTAAGTATTAACTAATAAAATCAATTAATGCTATACTAATTTCTTAATAGAAGACAAAATCTGCATATGAATTTTTCGTGTTTTCGTTTTTGTCTAAATGATTTACTTACTTCGATTACGTCTCTTAAGTCTTGAAGTATTTCCAACTGCAATTGTGTTGTCGGGACAATGCTGAAAACTTCGTAATTCTCATAGCTGACCTTGTCATCAGCAGCTAGACTCGTGATTATACACAATATTATTATTCTCCACATGATGACTATATGCAAACAGATTTTTCATAATTTGAATTGTGAATGTTTTTTCAAATTATCATTTTTGTGAAATAATTTAATTATCAACAATTGTTATTATCTATTGAATTATTATTAATAATTATTATCCAAATATTCATACATAATTTCTATATTTAGAATTTTATTAATATTATTTTTGAACAACTCGACTTATATGAGAAACAAGAACATTTGTATACCGATTACCGTTTTATGCATTGTTTTCAAAACATTATATAGACAAAAGCATATTATGTAAAAAAAAACAATCATTGTTACGAAGCAAAGAAATGATTGCTACATAAATACGCATCATCACCTCTGGTATAGAAATTTTGAAAAAATTATATTATTTTTTATATTATTATTTTTATATTATGTGTGCGCGCGCACTTTTTATTTCATAATGTTCTCTAATTATTTATGTTGTTCAAAATCTTTAAATTGATGATATTCATCTTTTTAATCATTCTAAAAAATATAGTAAAAAATATAGTTGATCATAGATGACCATCAGGGCTTCACTGAAAAATCAAGCACCGGTCACCGTGGCCGTCAATGTTAATAAGAATATTTTATACACAAGCACTTAATATTGTTATAATCATAAAGACAATATCAAACATATTCAATTCTCGAACTTTAAATTAAATTACTTTAAATTAAAAATATTCATTATAAGAGAAAAACCTGTAATCAAACCTGTTTAAATCCAAATATTACTTTGTGCTAGAAATGATTGAAGTCTTGAAAGTCAAAATCTAACCATATGAAAATCAGTAGAATATACAACTACATAGGACACTGTTATCTTCTCCTCGGAAGTCAACGATCTCCAACGGTCTAATACAAACTAGTCATAGAAATATCATATAACGCCGGCCAGGAAGCATATTTGAGACAAACAACGTTCCAAAACAAAAATATTTATCTGAATAATCTGGGGTTCGATTGTGTTACACAATTTGGTGAAGATTACAAAAATGAGCAAATTCACTGAATGTTGACCAATGAAATTATAAATATTCTAGTAAATTCGTTGATCTTTGCAATTTTTATCAAGTTGTACACGATTTGATACACGATCAAATTTTTGCTCCCATTTTATGTTTTCGAATCTTTAATTTTAAAATATGTCCAACGATTGAATAATAATATAATGGTATAACGATTAAATAAAATAATATTTTTTATTCCTTTGTCAATATGGAAAGAAGTAGATTTGCATGCAAATTATATCAAATTTTATAGAAATTTAAGAAACATGTGTTTTTTTAAGTATTCATTAAAAACAATATTATTTCACGATTATGATCGAAGTTATCGCAAAAAGCTACTTACAAAATTTATAAAGTCTTCAGGATTATCTCGTGTAAAAAAAACGAGCTAAATTATTTTCAAACTCTAAGGGCCAATTTTACCAACGTCGGTTAGATTAACCGACGGTTAATTCCAATAGAATTATCCAATCGCATTTGTCTTTGACCAGAATGAACCAATCACAGTTGACACTTTAACCGTCGGTTAGCTTAACCGACGTTGGTGAAATTGGCCCTAAGTAATAAAAGAAAATATCTGTTAATTGTAAAAAGTTAATTACATAATTATCTTCTTGATAATTATTATTATGTTAATTTTTACGGCTATAGCCCGAGAAAAAACGTTTCATATATAATTATATAAAATTATATATACAATTATGTATAATTATATATAAATTATGTATAAAATTATGTATAATTGTATATAAAATTATCTACGCATATATACATATACAGAATGTCTCTCTTTATTTTGACAATCATACAAAAATAGAAAGGATCTTAGAAAAAGTTGTTTGAGACAAAAATTGTATTGAAAAATTTGTTTGAAGAGAAATAAATACTAATAAAATTTATGATAAAAGGAGGCTAATGAGTCGGTTCTTATGTCAAAAATTAAAAATAAGTTTATATAAACATATAATGTTAGTTAAATTTATAAACTTATTTTTAATTTTTGACATAAGAACCGTCTCGACTCATTAGCCTCCTTTTATTATAAATATTGTGATTACATATTATTGAGTCCATATTATTATTAATTACTAATAAAATTAATTTTTGGAAAAACCAATTTTTTAAGATTACTTAAAGATTATCGCCATTTTTTTAAATAAAATTACATAATTTTTTTATGTAATATGATTCCTCTCTTATTAGTTATTAGTTATTACTTATTTTGCATATAAAATTATTAGAATAAATTCGAAAAATCAATAATTTACAAGATATTTGACACTTTATTCTAGCACATTTTGTAACATAAAATACAGAAATTTAGTAAATTTATTTTTTGTAATTGTATCTTAATATTTTACACTATTTTTATGCACAGAATAATGAATCAGTTGTAAAATCAGATGTAAAAAAAAAAACATTGTTGCTTTTCAAAAAAGATATGTAGTTGCATATTGCAAATTGTATAATTTTTTTTAAAAAGCAATTATATATTTTCTTTACATAATGCATAACTTTTGCGGACCATTTAGCCAAGAATATTGTTATAAGTTGAATATTTAATTATTAATTATAATTATTATTAATTTAATTGATTTAATTTAGAAATTAACTTCTTAAAAGAGATGGATTTATCGATTTCAAAAAATATTTGTGATTGTCATTATTGTTTTATCATTATAATTAACTCTTAACTGAGCAAAAAGTTTTAAAGACCAATAAGAGATTATCAATTTTTTTGCTTTTATTAAATGTTTTGTTTGTGCAAAGTTAAAAGTTTCTTTAACCGATTCGATGAACGCTTTTAAATTAAAGTTTTTCGATATTAAAATTTGCGTTTTATTTTAAAATTTAGCTGAAGAATAATAGAAGCCTGAACTGTCTGATTACGTAACTAATATTTTCTGCCCGGTTAAGGGAATGCTGGACAGACGGCCGAACTTGAACGATGTCGATAATACATGTCTAATTCAGAATTAAAAATAAAATGACAAGGATAATACAATTGTCGAAAGTGACAGGGACAACACGCTTTGTATTGCTCTACTATAACAATATCGCGCACACACACACATTCGCTCAAATTTTCATGATCGTACAGTTGATCGTACTTTTCTGTTTATTTCTTTTGTAAGCTTCAAAATCATAAATTTAAGTTATCATAATGTTCTTCTGCATTATTAAAATCTTCATACTTAATGACCTGATAGGAACGTTTCTGTATGTAGTTTCTTTGTAATAGGTGAAGTACGAACTTGCTGCACTGTAACCAGCTTGCCCAGATAATAAATTGATATATATCTTGATGTAAATTACTCCCTATGATAAATTTATATTAAATTAAGTAACATAGTAGAAACATAACATAGTAGAAACAGAAAAAAAACAGATCGCAGATATAATCTTCTTGGTAAAGATAATATTGCTATTTTGTAATTCAAATAGCAAAATGCGCGATGTTACAGAAAAAAATGTAAAATATTTTAAATGTAGATTGCTTCCATATAGAAATATTAAATATAAAACATTTTATCAGAATTGTAATTGAATATTCATTCACTTTTCACGCGCGATAGCAATCTTACCGAATATATACCTCACCCCTGCATACGTGATCTCGTTGATATCGATCATTTTATTATAATAAATTATTGTTGTTTTACTCAAAATAGCATATCGTGTAATAACAAAAACTTTTCTTTTAGCTGATAATATTTAGATTTACTTTGTCAAGCTGAAAAACGTTGATACGAAACGCTCAAAAATTTATTTGCCTTCACTTGAATCATAGAATTTTCTACTTTTTTATTGCGTGTAAAAAATATACTTTGATTTAAATAAAATTTAGGAAAAAGTATCTCATAAAAGAAATATTTCGCGATATTTTTTTCATTGTTTCTTTCGCCAAATACATAAACAAAACGCAATGCTAACTTGCCTCTTATATCAACGAGGCTCCCCTATTATAAGTTGGTGAATCGCAATGCTGTTGGAAATATCTTTGTTATTTATCAAGGACAAATGATGTCTGCGAGCAATACGAGTATTGAGTGGAACGTAGCCTTTGTCTACAAAGTCTTGTATTTGGACACAATCATTTTTATTAAAAATGCTTTCTGTATTAATTTTATGTCAAAAATAATAATTAATTGAATATTTGAAAATTGATTAAGGTTTTGTCTCTATCAGCTAAAAGATATCGAAATAACAAAACAAAAATAATTTTGTCATATATACGCACTGAAAAAACAACGAGACAACTAATTGGTTTACGATGGCTTGTGCAGCGAAATGAACATATTCAGGCAAATAATTATTAAACAAGTAATGCCTGTTTTTCTACCAACGTATATTAACTTTAATCAATAATTTTTAGTTTTAGGAATTAGAAAAAGATGAAGAGAAAATTGAACCGACATTAAAGTTAATCTTCATTGATGAAAACAGCCATGCAAATGAATTTCTGTTAGTACTTGTAAAAAATTTAATTTAATGCTACTTCCAAATTTGTAAATAAGTACTCAAATAAGCATACAGAGCGCGATTTTACGTAAAAGATTTTTATTAAGAGTAATGCAAACAAAAGGACTAATATGAGAATTGTGCTTAATAAAGAAAAAAAATAAGGAAATCAACTAATAAGAGAATTGCGCTTAAATTTTTTTACATAGATACTCAGATGTAATAATGGGACAATCTAAATGAAATTTTTATATTTTTGATAATGTCTTAAGATATATAGATTTAATGACACATATCCTAAATGCTACATAATGACATGATAACTACACATACACGTACAAAGTGCGTTACTTTTTAAATTTGGGAATTATTTTTATTAATGGAAAATTTATATGAATTATATTTGTGTATTCCGAGAATAGATATCTATTAGATAACGGTAAGAAAGGTACTTAAATATGAAAAGAGAGTAAAGGACCAAGGTCAATATAAAATGTTTGGAACGTTGCTTCGCAACTATTAAAATTTTCCTTATTTATGAAACATTGTATGTTAATACAAGTATGTGTTAATTTACATCCCAGGCAGTTCAGATTCAATAAAATGCGTTGTATCAGAAATGTTTTTGATTATAAATGTAGCAGTTACGTTTTTATTATACAATAAAGAAAGATTTATTTTTTCTTTTATAATATAATATATATAATAATATACTCCATACTATATACTATATATAATAATATAATGCACAATAATTTGTTTTATCTGTAATAATTTTAGTAGCCTCTCTTGGAATATTCAAAAAATTCATATTGTACTAATTATTGCGCGAAATAAATAATCTCGTATGAAATATGATCCATAAAAATTCTATATCTCTATCTATCCTCTAAAAAAAATAGCTACAACACGCTAGTGAGCGATTAAATAATCAAATATAGATTATTTCATAATTTTCATAATAGCACTGCTTTTTTCATGGTTTATTAATTTAGAAGTATTAATTAGTTTTGATTATTGGTCTTGGGTATTGACCACGTTGATACTATTCAGATAAAAAATTTTTTATATATAAATATATATAATTATATACAAGACATACACACATATGTGTTTTTCTTCTCACAAATAATTTTCATTTCTATATACAAGCTAAATAACAATAAGAAGAAATTAAAAAATAATTTTTAACATTGTTTTTTTATAAAGAGTAAAATTTGATGTGAATAAATTGTTCACGTATAATCATATATATATATAGGTAGCAATTGTACAGAAAAGTTATATATCGATTATTTATGGACAATTTATTTCTTATTTCTTTGAACTTTATTTTTTTATAAAAAAACATTATCTAAAATTATTCTTTATTTATATTCTATATTTATTTTTTTATTTTCTTTTATCATTATTTCCTGTATGAACAAAAATTATTTTTATGAAAAATTGTAGGATGAAAAACATGGACACATATTTTATATAATTATAATTATGTATATTTATATATAAAAAATTTTATATTGGGTACTTGTTACGTTTCTTATAAAAAAATAAAGATTTATAGAAGAGGTCAAGGAGCATAGTTAAATAGAATGAATTAATTTAAGATTTATTATTATAATATAAAAGATAAACAAAACGTTTCGACGTTACTTTGTCTTCATCAGTTGTTATATATATAAAAATTAAAAATATACATATTGTGAAAAAATATATCAAAACGATTATTGTAAACAACACATCAAAGATTAAAACAATATGAAATTAAGCATGTTAAATATAAGTTATGTGATAAAATCTTACTGATTATTACAGTAAGTCGGTGATGATATAGTCAGTATTTAAAAATATACAGATACATATATCAAAGAGGCTAAATGTCGGTCTTGCAGTCGGTCAGTGGTCGAATTGGTAAGACACTCGCACGGATTGCTTGAGAGATCCGGATTCGAATCCCGGCTGAGGTGTTATTTTTCGCAATAATTTCTTTGCAGATTTTCGAGAAGGGGGGATATAATAGATGCTTGTTAGCATCAAAAATTATTAAATTGTTTATCAATTTGATGTGTGAGTCAATTATTTCCGGCGTTGTGCACTGTGTTTCAAGTCCAACAAATTTGTATTTGTTTATTTCAAAGTCGGTCTTAATCTCAAAAAGTGTGTTTAAAAATATAATTTAGAACGTTTCTTCGTTTGAAGGCGAGAAAGCAGTTAATGAGTTAAAAATGATAATTGTCCAAATAAAAACTCTTATATATACTTTATAATTTTAAATTTACGTTCTCACAGTATTAACTTTGAACGATATATCTACAAGAGTTTTTATTTGGACAATTACCATTTTTAACTCATTAATTGCACGCTTTCTTGCCCTCAAACGAAGAAACGTTCTAAATAATATTTTAAATACTGACTATGTCATCACCGACTTATCGTAATAATCAGTAAGATTTTATCATATAATTTATATTTAAAATGCTTAATTTCATATTGTTTTTTAACTTTTGATGTGGTATTAGTTTATAATAATCGTTTTGATATATTTTTTCACTATATGTATATTTTTAATTTTTTATATATGTAACAACTGATGAAGATAAAGTAATGTCGAAATATTTTGTTTATCTTTTATATTATAATAATAAATCTTAAATTAATTCATTCCATCTAACTATGCTCGTTCCTTCCTCTTCTATAAATCTTTATTGTTTATTCAAAAAGCGAGTGAGATTAATCTATACTTTCTTATAAAAACACTAAATAAAAAGTATCTATTTACATATATAATTATACATTATATAAGTATTACTTATCTTACATATAAATTGCTGACATAATATATTCTTAAGTAGCAAGACGTTTATAACAGTTTTTAAATAAAGTAATATCTTTATATATATATATGATTTGATATTAGATGTAATACCGTTTATAAGTAGGAAGAGCGGACTGAAGCTGAATCAAAAAGTCTTTTAGCATCATTAGCAATTGCTTTTTACTAAGACTAACTCCGCGCTGTAGCTGTTAATTGTAACAAATTGTTTGTAATAAATCATTTCCCGCGCTTAGCGATTATAATCACTAGGCGGTCACATCTCGCCGCGCGCTCGTATTCGGCGGTAGGTCACGCTTATTCGGCAATCTTTAAGTAATCAATATCTCGCTAACTATTATGAAATTGTAAAATGTTAAAGAATTTTTCGACTTAGTCCGTTCTATTCATGGTGTTACCTAATATCGAAAATATATTGCGTTATTTTATATATATTTAAAACTCTAGTCTAATAATTCGACGTCATCATGTGATATAACAAATGTACGTATTACTCAATCTGATCAAAATGATGTGATTGAAACAATGTGATTGAAAAATAATATATACAAATATACATATATTATGCATTTTTAATAAAAGGATTATGGTAATTTGCGATAGAAACAAACATACAGTTTATTTAAAAAAAAAATAAGAAATGTAAATTAAAAATATATTGCAAAAATATAAAATGAACAATATGAAAAACCTTAGTATAATATTGCTACTAGTAATAACTGATTTATTGTATATAAAATATATTTTTCATGAAATATGTCTCAACGAAACATATGAAAAGTATATTTGATATCAACTAGTTGTTAGTACAACAATATTATACTAGATTCTTTTGTATTATATACTTGCTGCAATATATTTTCTAAATTTATACTTTTCAATTTTTATTTTATGTATTATACCTTATTTTTTATTCCGTATATTTGAGGTGTTCAAGAAAATATCTTGTATGATTCATGCAAAAACAGTTTATAAAATCTTGTCATGCCGCTCCGACATTGGGGTTTGTCTTCTTTCTCTCGCGGAACTTTCAAAGCACACACACTTTTGATTTTTTTAAAATAAACTTTAATTAAACGTTAACTTTACAACGTTATAATTGTGCATGATCAATGAACCGAAGATCGATGGACCGAAGATGAACAAATTGAGACGGAACTGCTCCTGTTTTCTCTCTTTGATTTTTATTCAGGTAGTTCCTGATTTCTGGTCAACTAGGTCGCTTCGATTGGTATTTCTCGAACCGGTCTTGCATCCGGGCCACACGATTACTAAACTCTATTGTCGCTTTATGGTATAATTGTTATAATAATGTTACTAGACCAAAGTTTAGGTCGCGTTGCTTAATTATTTTGTTTAATGTCTTACTTAATACTATTGGTCTACAAAGCTAGTTGTAGCTACGAAAAAATGATCAATTTTTCTCAAATATTCAAATACAGATTCATTTATAAAATTGTATGATAACATCATTTTTAATATTATATCATTATATCTATATATATTTTTTTGTACAATTTTTTTTTTACAAAACGAACATAAAAAGAGAGCAAATAGAAGAAATGATTAGGACGACCTAATAGCGCACAAGTCATCGCAGTATTAAGAACTCAGCCAGAAAATGACATGTAAGGTTTGAAATCGGATAATTTTCATTTGTGGAGTCAAGAGACACGGTAGTGTCTCGCAACGAGTTTATTTACAAATATACAGCGTCGCAAGACGGAACCGTGTCTATTTACGCGAGCCAGCGAATTGCGAGTATCCATTACTGAATCTAAAAAACGGCTGATCAAGATCTAAGTAGGCTCGATCAATAGCTTAGATTTGAATTGTGTAATAAAAGTGTTTTTATTTTTTCTCTACGTGCCCTATGAGCGGAGATATTACGATTCAAAATTCGAATATGGAAAATTTGCTTTTAAGAGGATACTAGAGTCGTCCGTATTATCGACCAAACGCACATTTCGTATTTTTCTATTTTCTTTGCTTTCCTTATACAGAATGAAAAATTCTCTTCAGAATAAAAGAAAAAATGCAAATAAATGTGGGTAAATACAAAATAACACGAAAAATCAAAAAAGTTTTTAAATTACAGTTTCTTGTTATCACCTAGATTATTTCATTGCATAATATAAATGATTCTAAGTATATAATCAAAATAAAAGCATTTGCCCATATTTTAATAATGCAGAAGAATATTATGAGATCTTGAGTTTATGATTTTGAAGCTAACAAGAAAAATAAATAGAAAAGTATGATCAACTGTACGATCATGAAAATTTGTGCGAATGGTATGTGCGATATCAATATAGTAGAGCAATACAAAGCATGTTGCCCTTGTCACTTTCATTATCGACAATCGTGTTATCCTTGTTATTTCATTTTTAGTTCTGAATTAGATATGTCTGTATTATCGTTCGGGGGGTTGTCTGGCTAGCATCCCCTTAATAATGACATTTTATTAGTTGCAAAAAATAATTGTTTTAGACATGGAATCAGAGAATGATATAAAAAATAACAAAAAGTGCTAAATCACGATGGCATATACTTTAACGGCACAATTTCAATAATATCAAAGTAGAGTGACAAGCGTAATTAATAAAAGTCAACAATAAATACTCACATATTCACGGAATAATAGTGAATACGACATAAAGTTTTTTACATTAACAACTTATAAACAATACAGTTCTTTATATTATCAACTTACAACATGAAATGTCATATTAGGTTTCCAATATTACAGACGCGAAAGAAAACACAGTTGCTTTTCAAAAAAATTATATTGCATATTACAAATTGCACAACTTTTTTTAAAAGCAATTATGTGTTTTTTTTACATCAATTAATTCGTCTCATTATTCTGTGCATAAAAGTATTGAGATATCAAAAAAATAAATAGTTTACGAGATATTTTACATTTTGTGTCAAAATGTGAACTTTGCCAAAAGTACTTAATCAAAAAGCACTTAACCAAAAGGAGTTTTATTATAGTTTTGAAAAGTTCTCGAAATCAGCTATAATATTCAATAAAAAAATTTCTATTAAAAAAGTTCTAGATGGCCTTGTCCTGACCTTGACAATGCCAAATATTGATATAATCAATAAATAAAATTTTCAAACTTTACACTTAAACTTTACCCTTCGTAAGAAACATTTTTCTCAAAAATGCTTTGTTTTCGAAATATTTTATCGGTTCCGGACTTTTTGTTGTCCTGTATAATATTCGATTATCTATCGCGCTCATTAGAGTGTAGACCATGTATAACAAAAAATTTTTATAATTATTTAAACGTAGAAGAAATTTTGTTAATTATGTTAAACGTTTCAATCATTTATTTCATCTTTTTCAGTGAAACACAAATAAACAATTTTTCCACATAGTTTTAAGGGGATCCTAAAGTCGTTTGTTTTACCGAGATTTTTTTAAATCTCTTTTCTTCTAATTGCCTTTATAGATTTAAAAATCCTTTTCCACAATTAAAATATAGATAATAATACAGTTGCCTAGCTACATTTTGATATGAAAAACAAAAAAAATTGCAAAATTACAGTTTTGTTATCGGCTTCTAGCGTCGGCTAGTAACTACATTTGCTTTACATAAAAGTTTTATACTTTGTACGTATACAAAAAGTAGCTAGGCAACTAGAGATTACATGAAAGAACAATACTATGTTTTTAGAAATGGACTAGAAGTTTTAGTTTACAAAAGAAACAAGATTAAAAAGATTTATGTGTGCGAGCGCGTGAAATGTTGATGTATTAGTATTTAGTGATGTGTTCTTGTCGCGTAAATCGTATGTGCATAAGTGCGTTCAGTTGGTAAAACAGGATCCTCGTCAGAGTTCGGTCTTTGGTTCAGCATCTCTTTAACACATTGCGGACCAGTAGTTTTATGCGTTTTTCTGTTACACTGTTCCACTCTAAATGACAACAATGCAAATACGAGAATTCTCGTGATTGGCCACAAGCTCTAGAACAGAAAACACGAGAATTCTCGTGATTCGTCCGCAATGTGTTAAGCGATGAAAATATTTTTATGTATAAAGCAATCTGTAAACCAATGCAAGTCAATGAGAATACATAAGAATAGCCATCATATACCATCCAAAGTGCGCACAAAATAAAATTAGCCAGTGTAATCAAATGTAATAAAATCAAACATAGTATATCGAAGTGCGTCAACAATCAAAGTTTGCGCTACAAAAAGATTTTTTGTCTTAAGTAAAGAAGTATAATCATTCGATTGTATTGCGCAAAATATTTTTTTGTAGAAAGTAATTATTCTTTTTTTAGCTGATTATTCTGCAAAATGTTAACTTTTAATATTGTACGTAAAATGTATTTCATATTTATTTAATTCTAAATATACAATATGATGTAATTTTGGAAACTTTTTGCACAAATTATGACATATACATGTATGTTATTATCTAGAAAATATAGAAAATTGCAGTACTGCATCAATATCGTAACATTGCAGCAATGTTGTTACAATGTTGCAATATTGATGCAATATTGTTGCAATATTGACGCTATGTACTGCAATTTTCTGTGTTTCCTGGATATTGTTATACATACACATTTATTTCACATTTTAATGTAATAAGTTGCATATTATCATTAGAATTAATTCATTTACATATTATATAAGAAAATATGCACAAGAGGCAGTTATTGAATACAGTGCAATTGAAAAAAAACATAACACCTACCTAACATGACGATTTCTAAATGTTATCATCTCGTTTTTCCAAAAATTAAGTCGTGAAAGCACAACATTATACATAAATAAATTTAATATTCGATGTTTTTTAATTTTTATGCTTATAAAATTTTTTAATTTTGCTAAAAATTGATGAGTAAAGGTAAAAGTGAGTTAAAAAATTTGGCACTTTCGAAAAAAATGAATACACCATTATATAAACTGTATAAAATACTGTAAAATGTTATATAAAACATTTTTTTAGATATTATCCCATAATTTCGGAGATATTCACTCAAAATGAAAAATCCGTTAAAAAATTATTTTTAAAAAATTATTTCAACCCATAAAATATGCAGATAAAAAATATGAATTTAATATTTTTTGATGCTCTACAACATATTCAAAACCTATCAAAATCAGACCAGTTCCGATGGTTTTCTTGTGTTAACAATTTTTGTTTTGGCATATTTTGTTATGATGTTTTAGATGTTCATCCATAAAAAGTAACAATAGTAACAGTAGTAGTCGTAGTCGTAGTAGTAGTAGTAGTAGTAATAGTAGTAGTAGTAGTAGTGGTAATAGTAATAGTAGTAATAATAGTAGTGGTGGCGGTGGCGGTGGCGGTGGCGGTGGCGGTGGCGTTAGTAGCAATAATAATAACGACTGGCAGGTGGACTGAGAGAGGGTCTTAATGTTATCTAAATCTAAAAAGTTCCTCTGTAATTCCCTACTAGTTAACAGAGTTGATAGTCTTAGCCCACTTTCAATACCAGACTTAAAAGATTGCTCTCACTCTTTTCTACTAGACTCTTCCTTAAGTTCGAGAAACATGCAGCTTCAGAATCTGTATCTTTTACAAGAGAGTACAAGAGCATATAGTAGTATGTGAAAGCTGTTCTCGCCCTCTTCTCCGTATCCCAATCGGTAGTCCTTTTGTTCGATGAGGCCGAGTTTAAGTGATCACTTGACTCATGAAGAGATCGATACTTAACTTCAATCTATCTCTTTTCATTGCCAGCAGCTCTTTAGCTCTGTTTATTTCAGGGTTATTTAATCTGTTCATTTCAGCTGTTTAGACCATTTTCTCATCTGTAACTTGTGCTCCGAAAACTCTATGTTCCACCAGGAAACTCTGATTGAGATGTTCTTTGGTTTCAGTGAGCAGTTGGCTTCGTAAGCTGCTATAATAGCATCACTAATAAATTGAGCCGCCACTTTTAAATTATCTAAAGTGTAAAATCCAGATAGAACTTTATTCAGAATGGCCTCAAAGTCCACCGTGTAGCCCAATTTGTGCATCTGGGATTGCGACCTCATTTTTTTTCCTCCATATACTTGAAAGCAAAGCGTATCTGTCTTCGAACCAGAGAATTCTCAAGAAACCCTCCAGACTCGCTAGCTTCCTCAAGCATATGGTGATATCAATTACCTCTTGTCTTTTACAGTCCGTAAAGATAGGTTCCGATTCTCTATTCAGGATAATCAAATCATGAAGTTATGCAAGTTCTCAGGTTGATATTCGTACTCCCCCATCCTATGTGATTGGAGTTTGAGTCACAGCCAGCCCAGGAGAAACTCAAGTCCTTTTTGTTCAGCCTAAATTCAGTTCCTTAACTTCTTCCTGAGGTAACAAGTCCTTGGAGTTATAGGGCATAAACTGACCCTATTAACACGTCCCTGTAGCCTCAGCCAGATTAAATCTCAGTTATGACTGTAATGTCCTCGCTGAGCTATGACATAAAGATTGCGTTTAGTCCATTGACCATTATGCAAGTCTTTATCTTGTTCTAAATGTTGAGTTTAAAAACTGTACCACAGCCACTCAGGTCTTTGATAGCGTTATTCAAGAATCAAAGTTTTTAAATAAGTTTTTAACTATTGCTGTTTGCAATCCCAGTTATGTTCCTAGTATCGTCGAGGCGCCTTTGTTGTGATGCAAGTTAATTTGGACTACCGAGACATTCTATCGAGATCTGCCTTGCTTTAAGCAGACTCATGAAGTCATCCCTCGTGTCCCTTCCACGCTTACGTTGCGTTCTGCGAGCAACTTAACAGTTGCTCGACCCAGCCCGCAAAAAGGTTTAAAGCCACAGTTCTTAAGGGCCTCCAGAGAAGACTTACTAACAAAGGCAGCAAAGTGGGCGCTCTTGGCATCCCTGCTTTCGCTCTCCCTGATAACGACCCACTCCCCAGCGGCCAGACCAGTGTTTTGTCTATCGAGAAGCTTGATAGTCTCTTCGGCAGCCAAATCTGATTCTTCCACATGCACTACCACCCGATGACGCTTAAATAGTTCATCAGCTGACAGTACACGCAGAGGACTATCTTCCACTCTAAGTTTGCCGGAAAGACTTTTCAGCCAATCCGCCGATTGTTGATTAGTACAACCGAAAAAAATTGCACCATTCCTGATCCAGGTTCCAGTGAACGTAGGGGCCAGCGTGCCCTCAGGAAGCTCAAGAATGCACCCCCTGATCAGCTTTCTAGTTTCCCCCACCTCACCGTCACCTAGTTTTCTATCAGGATAGCCCTCCGGGACGAGGGCCATTCTGATAATTCCTTTTGTCTGGGCATAAGTCCCTCCATCGATAATCTTAAGTCTCTTGTCCGTCTCTGCTGACGGGCTGAGAGTATTATGCTCTGGCTTAGTGCGTTTTTGCGCCCCAACCTCGGCATTTCCTCCCTTGTCCGTCAAACACAAACCAGCAGCAGGAGGAAGACCTTGGGCTTTTTCAGCCTGTTCCCCCTCCTGCCGCTGCTTTTTGTAGCGGCGTCTGGCGGCACCGCTGAAACGAATTCTCTTGTTCGGACAACTCGAATCTGTCACTAATTTCTCCTCCGATTGTTCGCTTTCTGCCACGCTCTGAAGGACTTCGTTCATAGAATTTTCTTTACATATTTGTGAATCCATATTGACCCCACGAGTACCGCGGTCGCGCGATATCACCCGGGCAGAGCCGCGATTGCCCAGGGCTTGGCTACGCGTACTCCTGGAGGTCGCCCGGTATCCAGGAGGCACCGTTAGCGACGCAACACCCCTTGCGCCATGCAGCTTTCGGCACGGTAGCTTACACCTTAGCTTGGAAGGTTCCTCTTAGTTGGCCGCCCACGGGCCCACCCCTGAGCGAGTGATACCGTGAGCGGCTTTAAGCCCCGCCACCCGCCCTGGTGCGGGAGTCCACGGCCCCCAAGGACCAGGTGCGCACCGTATGCGGTCAATCTTTGTCCCGTCAGATTTTTTTAGCTACGAAACCTTGTATCTAGGTTAGCAGATCAAAGATTAGGTCCCGTGACATGCAAGGGTCCTCGCTCCAAGGCTACTACAAGGTGGGAACCCAATCGGGGGGTTCATTCTTAGAATAACAAGAAATAATTATACAGAGAGAGAGATGTGATTCCTTTTTCACTTTTATATTTTTTTTTAGTTGAAACTATGAGAAATCGAATATTATATTGTTCCCAGGTACCTGGGTATATACTATTAATTTTATGTAAATATAAAAAATTGAAACAATGTTTAAAGATTTTTTTATTTTAAATAAATAAAAATCATTTTAATAAAATACAAAATGCTTTCTTTAATATTTCAATTTCACTGACAATAAGAGTTTAATCATTGCTGTTTGAATATTCACTATTAGCAAAGAACACGCCGATTTTGAAATTTGTATTAATTAAAATATTCTCAAAATGAAGAATAATGATGCTAATTTTATCGGCAATCGTCAATGTTAAGAAAGTTTAAAAAATATATAAATGTGAACATCATCTTGAACTGCAACCTGTACAATTAAAAAATGACATATTATCCAAGTTGTGCAAAACGCACGATGGATCGTATCTAATAAACCGTAAGGTTGTAGTCTGATAGATGCTGTTCATATTTTTATATTGCTTTTTTTAACTATCTTAATATTGAAAATTACCATAAAATTAGCATCATTATTTTTCATTTCGAAGATATTTTTACTGGTACAAGTTTCATAAAAATTGACATATATCAGTTGGTTAACGTTCATTCGTTAGAATCGATCTTCATAATAACTCTAAATATCTTTCTCCTTTTTTTTCATTCAATCTAAAATGATAATAGTTTTAGTAGCGAATAATATATAAATATTTTGATTAATTCTAATTTTGAAAAATTGTTTTTCATAGCTAGCACGTCAACGACACTTCTTTATCTTGTAAACTGTGTCCACGATAATTCCTCCATGTTGATAATATTTTTATAAATATTATGATTTGATAAAAAAACAATACAAAAAACAGTTAATTACTTGTGAAATATACATCATGTATTATACATACACCTGTTTATGTTAATTATTTTAAATACTGGCAAATACGCATGAGATATGAGAAATATTGAGCGTGTTAAAATCTGTTTTTTCGGCATAAAATAGATATATTAAGATTTATTGTTCAGAGATTGTTTATAGTAGAAAAAAATTTTTCAGGCATAGCAATTGCTAAGGGCATATTTTGAAAGACGCACGTATCCGATGTATTGATAAAATGAAAAATTATGTGTATATGAACAAAAGGTTTTAAATTAAAAGTATAAATATTTCAAAATAATGAGGCGAACGAAAATAAAAACATATACAGATAAAAGCGAAAAGAAAACGAAAAGGAATAGTATAATGAAAACTAAAGTATATCTCGTATTTCGAGAGAGTTTTGTTAAGTGAGGGTTTCCCGATTGCCAACAGCTTCGTTTGCCTACAACATTTTGCCAACAACTTCTTTGCCTACATTCCCGATTGCCAACTGATTGCTTACAAGCAATTATTGCGCACATTTAAAAATTAAAACATAAATATACATATTGCATACATTATTACGCACATACACATTGCACACATGGTATTATTATAAATGCCAAAAATTAATATATCTTGTGAATAGCATGATATTTTGAAGTGTCATATGGAGCATCATAATAGATCAGATGCACCAGATATTTTCTTGAAATATATTTTAAATTTTATTGCATAATGATATAAAACTATTCAAAATGAAGGAAATTATTACAAAAAGTTATATATACATAAATTAACTATTTTAAATTTAAATATTTATATTTATATTTATTTTTTATTTATTAAATAATTTTTTATATTTAATTTTTAACACGTCTATTATTTCACTACCAAGATAAATTTTAACTTGTCAGGAATTCTCTCTCTTTTTTCTTTCTCTTTAGTGAAAAAGAACTATAAAAACTGTCCATTATGAAAAACTTTGCAATCTATTCTTATTCTGTTAAACATCTCTGTAACTTATTTATTATTTACTTTGGTAATTTATCAACATTTATTTGTTATTACTGATATTAATAAAATTTTTAATTAACAGTGTCTAGCAAGTCGTATATATTTTCTGGCAATTACTGCCATAATATCATATAATACCGCATAACATCGAAAAAATATTTTTCCTCATCAAAGATCATCAATCCTGAACAAATTCTGATATTTCTAATTTTCATATGCGATCGCAAGTGAATTTAAATATTTGTTCACATAATGTTCATTTTCCAAATAGTATTGAAGAAAATAGAAAATATACTATTAAAGAATTGTATGTAATTACACAGGATCTGTATGTACTTACAGAATCTGTATATTTACATCTCGTATATATTTATATATTTTCAAACTTTATTGTATACATCTATTTATAAAACATATTGTTATAAATTCTACATAAAATTTCGGTTCAAGTTTCGCAGAATATTTGAAAAGATACTCGCAAATTATCTATTAAAACTAAAAACATTGCGTTAGATAATGCAATTAAACAAACTTTTTTAAAATTCTTACATTCGTGCATATCCAACGTGCATATCCATTACAAGAAAAAAATATTTAAATTGCTTTCGAAATATATTCAAAAATTTCTATGTCTCACTATTATATTTTGTAATATTTATTCTTAAAGCTGTTACTAATCTACAATATTCGCATCAATTTCGCTGCTTACATAATTAATAAATTTACGCATACATACTTTTCCGTTCTTTCTTTCTCCTTCCTTCATCCCACTCTCTCTTTCCCCCTTTCTCTCGATCTATAAAATTTTATGTCATCCTTTTAATATACCAAATAATTATCAATATGTAACATCACTTTTGTGCGTATTCGCAAGGTATCAAAGTGGTCGGACTTGTTTCCCGTCGATTAACTGTAGCTATTTAATGCTATCTCTCCCTTCTTCCCCTTTAAAATATAAACAAACTTTCATTTAATTCTCTATAAATTTCAATAATTGGCATAGAAGTTACTCAATCTGTACGAGTTCGTCTTTGTACTACTAATAGTGTGCAAGCGCATACATAAGTTCACATAATTGTTGGATAAAATATTTGACGATTTGTAGCATCAAAGATCTAATACTTTCCGTTCAATATTTCTAAAACAGCCGACTACACAGCACTTATACGCACGCAAGAAATTAAACAAGTGATATGTACAAATATCAATTTTTACATAAAGTGTCTAAATACATACTTGATAAATCATCTATACATTGCAATGCGCATTGAGTAGAAAAGTTTATCCGTACAAGGCCTATAAATGAAGCGTAAATTTAGTCAGTGACAAAATAAGCACGAATGGCAATTAAAATCTGCCTGTGTTTGTTAAATATTAAACAATGTTAAATTACAAAAAAATTTACAAGAAAAATTTAATCGAGATACAATAAGATATTAATCTCATTGTGTCAGTACTTCAAATATTATAAATGGATTATCTTCTCTTATTTCGTTAACAAATTATTTTTGCTGGATTACTAGATTATAGTTTCCTTTTTCCTAATTGATAAAAGGATGAGGACAAAAATACGAATAAAATTGATTATATATGGACATCAAATATGAATGCCTTATGGACTAACATTATCTATAATGAAAGAACTGAGGTATACCAGTACATTTTTACTCGCCATAGATAAATATTATATAAATGCCCTGGTATATGAACCAACTTATTCTATTAGTTGAATCACAACTTATCGAACTACAACATTAATATTGCAGGCTTAGTAAGTAAAAGCGGTTATCATTGGCTTTGTCAATATTTTTGAACAATTACAGATCAGCTACAATTTATTCTTATGTATTCTCTATAATCAGGACCTTTTTAAGACATTCATAAATGCCTCGTCTAAAAGATCTGGCAGTGATCAGAAAGTCTTCTTTCATTAGGCCATACAAAAATTACAAAATTGATATTTGATCATAGATTCGTAAATGACACATCAATAAGGAGAATAAAAATACAAGGCATCAATGTTTACGATATAATATTTCGCAAGCTTGTGTTCGGAAGAACCTTAGACGTATTATGCTAAAAAGTGGTAAATAAATTTGAGGTCTGTTGAATGAATGTTTCTAAGATTATTGACTAAGATTAAGACTTAGGCTGTACTAGTGTGATTGTTAGCACCGCTAATAGCGCTGAACAGAGCAGCACTATTGCGTTTGAAGTTCCCTACTTGTTCGTCCGGCCATATTGGCTCCCCAAACAAAGATGACAAATTCTGGCATAGTTTTTGATAGTTTTCACGCAACACTTCTTGATACTCGTGTTGGTCCGATGTGATTAATTTACTATTAATTTGTAATGCTGTATAACATATCTTAACAAATTCCCTGAAATCACAAGAAGATTCCTTGTAAGTGACTGCAATATCGTACATAAATTGCAAATCGTGCATATCTCACGTGATAGATTGCACAAAATTAATTAATTACAAAATAATAAAACGTACCTAAAGACATCCTTCAACTCTCCTACTTTGTCATCGGGATATTGTGGAGACAGCGCGGGATCCAGAAATGCAGAGGCATAGGCTAAAGGACCAGCGTTCACTGTTACGCAAATGCTACCTTGGAGACGTAACTGCAACTTCTTCACGTCCGTCGGTCCAATCAAAGCCACATCTTCCAGTTCTTGAACGCGTTGTTTCATCTCATCCAAAGCAACCTCGATAGGACTGAGTTCTACTATTCGTTTCTCGGCGATCCCGATGCGTTTCTTCACGTATGGAAAAGCATATTGCGCTGCAAAAACATAAATCTTTGTGCTTCTTTCTGAATAAAGCAAGATCTCAGGTAATCGAATAAAAAATTCAAATTATTATAATTGATCGTACTTGTAAGAATAGTTCTGCGTTTCCATTGATCCTCTGGACTGCCTCTTGCTTTGCCCTCTTTAGTAAAAGGCGTCTCAAACATGAAGCAGGATACATTGTGATTCTGCTCAAACTCGGTCTGTCGTACTTCCAACTCAATCTTCTCAAAGTATGGTATGACATGCGTTACCTGAATGTACGCTACCTTAGGATCCAACTCGCTTACATCGACTGGTACAGAATCCATTATTATCTTAACGTTCTCAGACCCGAACTTTTCGCTATACAAACGCAATAGACGTTCTGATATTTCAGATAATGATGTCACTTTAGGTTCCTTATAGATGTATTCTTGACAGTTTTCTTCTTCGAAGTATGCCTAAGTAATAATGTATCAACTTTTTTATTACTTTGTTATTTTGTATTTCTAGATAAATTTGATATATATACAGAGTGAAAATTTTCAAACGTAATGATCCAAATATCTCAAAAAATATGGAAAATACAGAAAAATATTTCAGACAAAAGTCGATTGGGGCGCAAATGGCAAAATTAATTTTCAAAAAATCAAAGTCATATAAAGATCACTATTTTTTAAATGGAATTATATAATTTTTTTACGTAACATGATTTCTTTAATTATTCTGCATATAAAAATGATAAAGTTATTGAAAAATTATTAATTTATATACAAGATATTTTACACTTTTGTTTGAATTTTTCCATATCTTCCGTTCGTATTTTGTGAGATAATTGGATTATTACATTTGAAATTTTTCATCCTGTACGCACGCACACACGCACGCATACTGTATATATATATATATATATATATATATATATATATATATATATATATATAACAAAGTGGGATCACCTATTTCAGTATCGTCCTGTATATATACTCATCTATAAAAAATTATGTCACTGTAACGGCGGTTGCGGATGAGTATATGTACAGGATGACACTGAAAAAAGTGGCTCCATTTTAATAGCATATTCTATTTTCTCTAAAGATAAAAAAGAATCATAAACACAGATCCAGAAAATTTCCTTTCCGAGATACGTTTTGTTTTTGAAATTTTTCATAAATAGTTGTCACATGTAGAATTATAAGCATTGTCAATATTTTTTTCTGTTAAAAGTAATGTAATAAAGCATACCATCTTGACAGACAACATATTGCAGTAAATCAGTCTGTGTCAAAACGTTTCTTAGTTAAGACAGTGTTATTAAGATGACTTATTCTAATGTCGAATGAGCAAATATTTGCTTCATATATGAACGAGCTAACGGGAATACTGCAGAAGCTCGTCTCTATTGGCGTTTAAGAGACTTTTCCTCGGAGACGATGTCCTAAAAGTACATTTTCTTCACCGTGCATCGTCGGCTTAGAGAAACTGGATCTTTCTTATTTGATGCAATTAACCGAGGGCGAAATAGAACTGTATTCATAGTCAGTTCTTATATTTAAGATCATCTTAAGATTCTATCTCAACCAATAAGAGAACCGTATAAGCTTACTTAAAACGATCTTAAATATAGTAAGAATGGATTATGAATACTAGCCCTAGAGAATTGAAGAGATATTTATCGAAGATATGCATCGAAGAAAATTCAGAATTCAGCACAAGATAAATTGTGAATGTATGAAAATTCGCTATTAATCAATCTCGACACCAATATTAATTTTCATACAATGTGAGGGCTGGAATTATTGAGACTTTCTTAATGAACCAATTTTTCTTCCGTCTACACTCAATGATACAAATTTTTTAAAACTGAACTTTCAACACTATTACAAGATTTACCGTTGGCAATGTGCACTTAAATGTTTCATGCACTGAAACTCTGGCTCAAACTATTTTTAATAACAATTACACCAATTGATGGATTGACAGAGGAGAACCAATTGTATGGCCACGCTCCCTTGACTTAACTCCTTTGGATTTTTATTCATGGAGACATCTAAAAAGTTTAATTTATAATAATATAGTCTGAAAACACATCAAAAATCAGATTATTATTGCATATGACAAAATTCGGAATACACTAGGAATTTTTGAACGCTTACGATAGTCTCTGAAATGTCGATGTGAAACGTGTGTTGTTGTAGAAAGAAATCATTTTCAGCAATTTCTTTAAGTACGTTTTAAAGATAAAATATTCTATCATAAATAAAAAAATATTTATATATCGCGGAAAGGAAGAGTTTCTGGATTTATGTTTATATATTCTGTCCTTTTTTATCCTTAGGAACAATAGAATATGTTACTAAAACCATCTATTTTAGTATCACTCTGTATATACGTATAAGGTGAATTGTAAGTATATTTTAAAATTTCGTGAATGTTCCTTTTTATTCAGTCCTTAGATAAAAGAAAGATAATATTTAAAACTAATATTTCTATATATTAGATTGCAAATGCTTGCTAGATAACACATGGAAATTCTGTTGTTTACAAACAAATGCGCTAGTCATGTGTACGTAATGCTCAGGCATGTGTAGAAAATGACGGAGGACTTCAAGCATCCCTTGTAAACAAAAGAATACCTACGAGAAATAAAGAATAAAAAATTTTAAATAAAGTTATTATTTGATATTACTGTATTTGTGTTCATTATTTCGACAATGCATAGAAACTTGTTTCTCCTTTTTATCCAAGAATGCTCACGAAATTTTAAAACATACTTATGATTCATCCTGTATATGTATGTGTATATGTATATATATATTTCATCCAGAATTGGATAAGTTAGTTTTTTGTTAACTAAATTAAGTTAAAGTTAATAGTCTATAAAGCCTGTCAATTACGTTAAAAGTTACATGTGAACAAAAAAAACAGTTAAAAATAACGTTAAGATTAAATTAATTTAAAAGTTAATTAAAGTTAATTTTTTTTTAAAAGCATTATTTACATTAATATCATAAGTGAAGAGGTCGTCTATCGGTCGAAGCAGTGTTTAATAATAATAATATTTGTATGAATTTTAATTTCCAACTCATGCATGATATTTTTCGCAGTAAATTCTCACAATATTTTAAGATGCTCATTAGCATCAAAATTATTAAATTGCTTAGCAATTTAAGTTGTGATATTACACATTCCAGCTTCAGTTTGGAACCAGTGTTTGAATATGGGTCGGGTTTTTCGCTCATGCACAGCAGATTCAACATCCATGAAGTACTAACTTCCAAGAAACAAAGATGATAGATACTCTTGTCAATCTGTCTTAAATGTTTCAAAATTTTAAGAAATCAATTAGAAATATAAATTATAAAATAAAACGCGCGCGTGTATGTATGTGTGTATGTATAACTCTAAATGAGAGTTTAATAATCTACATGTGATACATGTGACAAATTCTTGACTGTGATTCGCTTGCTATTTAAGTTTTACTGCTTAAATTTTTTGTATGCCATGGTCCTAAAATAATCAAGTTACTTTAACTTGACTTATGTTTAATCTATCTTCGTAAAACCGCAAAAAAGGCGCCAACACTTGGCGTCTATATCCTATAAAGCAGCAACACTACTGTTTTCGCCGTCGCGCATGCATGAAAAACTCGACCCATATCCGAACACTGCTTGGAACTGTGTTTTAAGACGAGTTGTCGGCGCGCAGTTTGCATAAGTTAGAAAATTTGTAAAAATTCACACAAATATTATTAAATATTATACCAAGATCCGCTTCAATCGATAGATAGCCTCTTCACTTATAAAATTGTCACAATATCATAAATAAAGAGACCATCTATCGATGGAATTTAAATTAATTTAATCTTAACGTTATTTTTAATTTATTGTTTTTTATTCACATGCAACTTTTAACGTAATTAATAGACTTTATAAGTTATTAACTTTAACTTAATTTAATTAACAAAAAACTAACTTATCCAATTCTGGATAAAATACATATACACATACAGGATGAATCATAAGTATGTTTAAAATTAAGTATAATACTTAATAGGAGTGTGATTTAGTTTTGAGGATTTTGTAAGAGATGGCACTATGCTATAATGCCAGTGTTGTCGAAAACATTCCAATCACATTTATTGTATCTTAATGCTTTAATATTACTCCATGATATTTAATCATTTACTAACAATAGACGCAATAAACATCGTGTTTATACCATCTTAAAAATGGAGCTTCCTAAAGAACATTTTCGACATGCGTTGCTTTTGTTTTTTAATCGGAAGAAAACGACGGCTGAAGATCATAGAAGAAGGTAATAGAAACTTATGATGACGTTGCCTCATCAATTAAGACATGTAAATATTGGTTTAGACGATTCAAAAGTGATAATTTCAATGTTAACGACAAAGATCGTCCGGAACAACCAAAAAAGATAGAAAATGTAGATTTGCATTATTGGACGAAAATCCAGCACAATCCATTTCAAAACTTGCCAGAGCATTAAATGTTAATCGTACAAGTTACTAACATTTACATGATATAGGAAAGATTCGCAAGGAAGGAAAATGGATTCCATATCAATTATCGGAAAATGCCATTGCGAACCAATTAAACATTTGCATTTCGTTGCTCGCCAGACAAAAAAAGAAGTTTTTTTGTATCGAATTATTACTAGGGATGAAAAATGGATCTATTTTGATAATTCTAAACGAAGAAAATCATGGGTTGATCCAGGCTTACAAACAACATCCACTTCAAGATACAATATTCACGGTTCAAAGGTATTGTTGTGTACTTGATGGGATCAAAGTATTGTATACTACGAACTATTAAATCCGAATGAAATTGTCACTGCTGATCGTTATTGACAACAATTATACAAATTAAAGCAAGCATTGAACTAAAAACGATCATCAATTGCGAGTAAACAACGCAAAGTGATCCTTCTTCTCGATCTCATGGTACATTATCTATGAAGCAAACGCTAATAGAGCTGGAAGTCTTACCGCGTATTCTCCAGACATTGCTCCATCTGATCATTGCTCATTTGTTCCGTTCGATATAACAAGCTCTAAAAGATACACACTTTCATAATTTTGAAGATGTGCGAAAATTTGTTGAAAATTGGATCAACTCCAAAGAAGAATCTTTTTATCGTCGCGGGATCCATCTCTTGCCAGAAAGATGGGAAAAAGTTACACAAAACGAAGGAAAATATTTTGATTAAGGTATTCGTTCATTATCTTGTTAAAATAAATCAATTTTTGAGAAAAAACCCTCAAAACTAGATCACATTCCCAATTGTGTGAATTTTTACAACTTCTGACTCATGCAAACTGCGCGCCGACAATTCGTTAGTTTTAAAACACAGTTCCAAGCTGAAGCAGGAGTAATATTGCAATTTAAATTGCTAAGCAATTTAATAATTTTGATGCTAATGAGCATCTTAAAATATTGTAAGAATTTATTGCGAAAAATATGCACGAGTTAGAAATTGTAAAAATTCATACAAATATTATTACTAAACACTGCTTCGACCGAGACGACCTCTTCACTTATGATATTTATGTTGAATATGAAATAACATGCTTTTTAAAAAAATTAACTTTTAATTTACATTAAATTATTATTTATTAAATTAAAATATATTATATGTTAAATTAAAATATTTTTAAAATTTTTTAAATTAGATTACTCTAAATAAAAAAACGATATCGAATAAATTTATATATAATATTTTATTTATAAAATAAGTTATATATAAAATATCAAAGAAATATTATATTTTTGCTATATTTTTTTATATGAAAATGTATTATTTCTTTAATTATAAAAACTAATCAACAATAATGTTAAAAAATTATAAAAGAAATTTAAAGATAGTGATTATTAGGTAGGTATTAATAATTATCATATAATTACCATAAAGAATATCTGTATTGCACATTAAATAAAATTTATTAAAATTTAATTTAATTTATAAAATAATGCTTTTAAATAAACTTTTTTTTCGTCTCTTTTTTAACTCGAGGAAAATGCAAGTAGTCTTGCAATTAGCAAGGCATTACATCTATTACAATCATCGAACTTTATCTAATTGTTTAAAGTTTTATAAAAAAAATTGACATTTAAAGATAAAAAATAACTTGAAAAAAAGTTTATAAGTTAGCGTATATTACAAAATAACTAGTTAAAATTAGAAATTAAAAGTTAACTCATTTGAAATTAAGTTAATTAATTAAGTTAAAAGTTACTTTTTAACCTTATCACTTAATTTTTAACTAATTAAATAGTTACTACCCATCCTTGTTAATATTATGTAACTTCTTTCATCTAATTGTTTTTTAAAAATATGTTCTTTGTCAATGATGTATCTTACCGTGCCAAAGAATGCCACTCTGTAGAACCTTCCGAGCAATCTTTTTCCAGTTCGCGTTACCTCCACGATTTTATTACAGGCTTGTGCCAAGTGCGAGTAACAGTTAGCCAAAGCTTCATAATTTCTTCTCTTTTCATACATAGGAACTATTAAGCGATACAAATGCCCAAGCAATTCGAAGCGTTCAGCCTTCTCCAACGTATCGGCACAAACTTCCAATTGTTCGAGAAGTAAACTTTCGTTATAGTGGATATCTTGAATGCCTGAAACAAGATCAATATCTCTTGTATTTATTTTTGATATGTACACATGACATGATAAAAACACAAGTATAAATGATTAAACACAGTGCAATAAAACAAACATACAAATCTCACCAGCATCGAGTTTAAGATTACATTCGTCTTTCGATATATTCATGGAGATTTTATCAAAAGCCTCTGCGCCCCACGGATGAACTTTCCGTAATTTCAGATATTCAGCCATTAATGCTGCAATATGCAGTTGACAACAAGCAGCCTTAAGAATAAAAAACGCATGTTGTTGAAATCTATATCCATTATGTAAGTCTCGTGCAATATATTTTTATAATATATTTTTACATACAAGTGTGCATGTAAGTGTATCTTTTTCTTGACATAATTTATAAAAATAGATACCTCAGAGAAATTGCCATCCCTGGCGTGATTCCTAGCCATTGTTTCCAACCAGGTGTGCCTCAATTCAGGTGTGCTGGCATAAGAGTTGGCCAAACTATGTTGCAAATCGACTAGCATCTCAGGATCATTATTATGTTCCCGCATTTGTGCGGTTGCCATTAAAACTGTTCGTATTCTCTTGTTGAGATCCTTCACTTCAACTGGGAAACCTGTGCCTTTCATAACTTTATCAGAGGAGGCGTAACTATTGATTAACGATAGTGATTCTTGAAATCGTGAATTGTTCAAACCAATTACATTCCCCAGCATTTGCGAGACTGAAATTATCACCTATCCGGAATAAATGTACGATAAGACATGTTTAAAACTTGTACAATTCGGCTAAAAACAATGATAATAATGATTATAAAAAACACATGGCGTTAAATGCTCAATTTCGAAATTGTACTTTAAACTAGAGCACTACAAGAATATTATACCTGCAAGTGTACTCTAGTCAATCCCTTTCGACTAGTAAACTCAAAATTACTTCGCATGAGCAAATATAGCAAAGCGCAGGACTCCTGTCGTATAGAACTCAACTTGCTGTTACAGCAACGCAGCAATTCATAACACAAGCGTCCGCAAAGCACAGCATTGCCTACAAGAAAAAAAAATGTTCAAGCTTTGTGCGTATTTTATATGCTTATTATATATGTTTATTACATATATTTATTATATATACTTTCTATCATCGAAGATCAGTGCATTCATTCTTGTTCTTTGCAAATAAAACTTAATTTTTAAAGTCTCGAGAATTAACGATTACCTTGGAAAAGCGCGATGGAATAATTATTCAAGAAAGCTCGAAGCCCAGCGAAAACGTGACGTAATAAAGTTTCGGACTGACCGACTTGAAGGAATGATAAATAAATGTTAAAAAACTTTTGCATAACTGCATTGTCGCCTTCATTTGCTAAAAGAATATCCTGTAAAAAATGAGACGTGTAATGTTCCGTCATCATTATAACTTTTGATCATGTTTTGATCGATCAATTTAAATCAAAGAGAACATGTGTACATTTAAATTTATAATGATTTAATTTATATACTTTTTTTTAAATATTTAAATTTAATTTTAAATATTTTTATCTTGGAATCTGTGCAAATTTATATTGATTTTTTGACTGTTTTAAAAAATTCTTTACTTTAAATATATCTTTATTTTTATTCATTATGATCTTTTTAACTAAACTGATCAATCAATTTCTCAATATTTAGTAATCATATTATTGTGGCGTACACAATTGCCTTAGAGAAGAACATCAATTAATATTTCTAGGAACTAATTGTCCACTTTATATGTAAAATCAAGGAGAGACAGAAAATTTATGATAAAGTAATTACTTTAAAGTGAATACAGAAGAGACCCAAGCAATCTAATGCAATCAAGCCTACTTCAGTTGCCATGTTTGCCTCTAATAAAACTTGATATACTTTGCCACTATCATTTTCAACTAGATTCTCTCTAGTAACTGTATTGTGAGCTTGCAATGTACTGGTAGCGGGACTTTCAGTGACAAAGTCTGGTGGTGCCATTCTGGCAGGTAAAGTCATTGCTTTGACAGTACGGGGCTTCCCAACATTACTCGCGGCATTTGCAGCTATTTGTCTCTTACCGATATATTTGAAATGATGCAAACTCATCCTTAAAAAAATCAAAATTCTTCATATATTATAAAATGTAGAAATAAGTGTCCTAAACATGCATCAATACATTTAATACATACAATTATATGATAAGAAAATATCACTATATCTTCTCACAAAAACAGACAGTATTTCTTACTATTTACTACATTATTAGTCTTGCTACTTACTCAATCACTGTGAAGAAGTTTAGTATCTCTGTATCATTGCATTGTTGCCACCAGGCAATCACCTGATGATCACCTAGATACTTGACAATAAATAGAAAACAAAGTAGTATATCCTTCACTTCCGAGGGCTGCAATTTGTCACACCTGGGTGATGACTGCGTTACGCTCAAGGTACGTGAATGTCTCTTTTTCTCGCCCGTTCCGTTTTCCGGCAATTCTCTAACAATAGCGGTCTCTTGGGAAATATTAGACTGGGACGCACCGGATACCGTCGATGTATCAGATTCTACACTGGTGCAAGAATATCCATTTACCAATCCTTGACCCGCAATGGCAGCAAAGTAAGTAGAATCCCGCAGATGCATAGACGATCTTATAGGCGATTGAGTGTCCAAGTGAAGAGTTAGTCTGTGCAACATCAAAATTTCTCTTTGATTTTCAATTAATTAATAATTATCTATTGTATCATTTTATCAATACATTAACATATACCTGTGAATGGATTTAGGTGTACCCGTGGTTGTGGAACTGGCAATGGTATCCTTTGTTGTTAGAAACGAACTACTGGTTGACACTCTATTAGTGCCATTCTGCTTGATCTCTATCTTGATCTCATTCTCCTCTACTGATTGTAGTCGATGCAAATTTTCCAATACAATGCCAAGCCATGGTATATAAATCGATGCTATTCTACTCAGTTGACCCTAAAATAATCAAGATTCAAAATATGAGCTATTTATAGATTAGTATAAATTATGAAAACAACAAGATTTTTCATAAGAAAAAACAAGATCTTTCATAATTTTTCCAATAATGCACTTTCTTAAAGACTATAAGACCAGCTTATAATCACGAATAAAATATTTAAAAGTCGCACCTTATTCTGATATCTATCATCCAACTCATGTTTTGCCATTAGATCTCGTAAGGTACAAATAGCAACCTTACGGATCTGTACAATCTCATTGAGGGAGGTTCTAACTTCTTGCATTAAAAGACCAGCTAGGAAGTGGTGCTTGCAAAATTCTTCCGTGAGGCAATACTCATTCATTATATCTGTCGTCAAATAAACATTTCAATTTTATCTGCTCTTAATATATATTCTCTTTAATGATAGAATATAATTGAAATAATAATAAGTGCTTACAAAACAAAGAATAGAAAAATGTATGAGATTTTCAGTAACATAATTTTACAAAAATACAAATAATGTGTACAGATCTTGTATACTTGTGTACTAATGTATATGTATTTGTCGATCTAAGAAAGTTTAATTTTCGAATCAATGATGTCTTTAAACTAATTATAAATTATAACTGACATTAGCTATATATTATTACAAAAGAGAAAATACATAACGAATAAATTTGCTATAAATGAGAACATACACATAACATACATATTTGTGTATGAATATGATTATAAACATACCATCGCATTCTGGTTCACTCTCAGTGTCATTATCTTTTAAACACGCGAAACGATTAAGTTATAAGAAATTAATAAATTTTCACTATAATACTTATATATATCGATGATATAAGAATTTACCTCTGGAAACAAGGCGCGACTGCATCATTGGCAAGTTGAAGGATACATAATGCTCGTGAGAGCAGATGATTTGTAAAAAGGTGAACTTAAAATCGTGCAACGTGCGTTGGTCACCAGGCGAAAAGTTGTCCAGATAAGAATTGATGAGACGAAACACAAAGCCCCGATCCATGAATGTGAGACATCGCTATGTTGCGATATAAACAAAATCAAAATAGTAATAAAGATACATCTATATCATAAAAAATATTGTGTGTAATAGCAATGTGATTACCTTTAAAAATTGTGCAAGACTTTTGTTTAATTCGTGTGTCTCTACTGGCATTTCTCTATATTTGGTCATTAAATATGGCATAATTACATCTAATAACATCTTAATTTTCTCGTGGTAATCTTTTGAGAATCGTTCGTTTCTATGCATCTGAAAAAGAATAAATTATAGCTGCTTAAGTAATTTTTATAAAAAATTTTTATAAAAGATAAATTGATAATTTCAGTAAAATACTTAAAAAAATAAACTAATATTTAATTATAAGTAATCTTATTCTATCGATTTAATAGTCATTAAGTTTCAAGAAAGTAATCTCGAAGAGCTCACCTTTATCCTACCAGTACTCAGCAGATATTGCGCCATACTTTTGATCATTATCTCAAAAAAGAAGCTCGAGTGATGCAGGAACTTATTCACCACCAGAAAATCGGTATTGCTCGGTTGCAGCAAAGTTGGCAAGTGCTTCGCCAGTTGCTCATGAACCGCGACATTACCATTTCGTAAAGGAGGCAACACAAATACAAACTGAAATCAGAGAACTAGGATAGAATCAGACTAATGGCAAATAAACTAAAATTTTTAAATTCTAAGGATCAAGAGCCAAAGAACCAAAAATTAAATATTTATCAGACATTAAATATTTCAGATCTTACCTTGATGTACGCTTGTAAAATTTCCTTACGCCCGGCTTCGTGCACCATATTTATGAAATGTATTAAAACTCTAATCACATACAATCCAACTTCTTGGCTAGTATTGCACGTCAACAATACGAATAATTGATTCAATATAGTTGGGAGAAATGTGATAACAGTGACTAGCTGAACTGCGTGCGCTGCTTTTAGAATTTTACACGTTTCCAAATCCGAGGGCGTTACCGAAGGTTTTGTGTCCAAGATACGTTCAGCATGGACAAATAGGTTGTGCAGATGAAGATCTCGCGTGAATACCGTTGAAATTAATTGAAAAGATACCGTAAAGATTGGTCGTTGAGAATCGATCCAAGTAATATCTGGTCCTGCATTCTACAAAAATATATAAATTATTCTCATGTCAACCAGTTATATCAATGATTGTAACAATACCAATAATTGATCTTACTCTTACCCCTTTTCCTAATCCAAGGGGTTGTATGGAAAGATATCCCGACGGTAAATGCATCGCTACAGGCAATACTTGGATATTCGATTCTATATCCACATTCAGTCTGCACAAAATATAAAAAATATCAAAAATGTGTTTGTTTTTGTATATTTTTATTTCTTTCTATTGCCCAAGTATTATGATAAAATATTACAAAATATGATAGCAATTTAAATTCTATTATCAATCCTTGGTCTAGCAAACCTTACCTTCCTTTGTGCAGCAAAGGTGCCCATGCATAGCCAACACAGTTTTCAACACCATTCTCTTTCTTTTTGTTCATGTCGCAACTTATATGATAAAAGGAGAATAGTATATGATGTTTCACGTGCAATTTCGTGGGTAGCTTAATCTTGATTTCTTCATACCAAGAAGGCACTGTGTTGTGATGTAATACTGCGCATGATGCTCGTAGGCATAGCAACGGCGAACCCGGTCTCCCATAAATTACCTATTAAAAATAATAGAAAGAAAATAAAACCTACTTAGAGAGATACTTCGATCTTTAAGTGAATTAACTTTTATATCACGTACTCGTAAAGGTTTGACGTTCTCGCTATCATCATCGCGGAGCTCCACGATGCACGCTATGTTCCTAGCTCGGGTAAACATTTTTTGACTGTCAAAGTTGAGTGTCTGCGGGTACACGTACAGATGATTGATATATGTCGTGTATGGGTGCACATCCCTCTCAGAAGTGCTCTCAAATTCGGCAATCTCGATTGTTGGCTCTGCCGTTGGTGGAATCGGAAATGGCTTTAACGGTGCTAGGCAAGTTGACAATGTATCTAGAAATCGTATTTTATGTATCGTATACTTGGAATCGTTTCGAAACTATTGACTATATATATAATCTCTTTTCATACTAATATGAGAATTATTAAAAAAGTCATTTTACGAAAATGATTAAATTGCAAAGAATTAAGTTACAAAAGTTGTGTAGTTCTTGCATACTAATATTATTTTTAAATTATTTCTTCGAAATTCTTAAATTTTCTTAAATCTTTAGTTCTTAAGGCTGGTATTTAGTTGATTCTTATATTTAAAACTATCATAAGTACTGTTTTAAGTCTTAAGCTATCATAAATAAATTACTGTATTAGAATCTTAAAACATAATTTAAGATCATTTTAAAATAAGAACAACTTATAAATATTGGCCTAAATGTCGAGATTTATCTTTAGTTTTAAAGTATTCTAGAATATTACTAAAAACATCTATTGTACAAAAATCAGGAAAACTTTTTTAACAATACGTTACTCGATTACGAACTTTCAGGAATGTCCGTGATGGGTTCTATTTTAATTTTCAGCCAACCAGGTATCATAGTCAATTTGCTAAGCTTCTCAGGTCTGTAAGCAAAACTTTACTAATATAATAATAATAATATATGCAACAATAATGTTGAATCTCCATATTGCATACATTTTTAAGAAGAATTTATTATTTTAATTTATTATTAATACATACTTTCTGTATTCAGAAAGAAGTTTTAGTAGCTCCTCATCTTTTATTTTGTTACCCTCTTGCCTGTATATCGCTGGAAAATCGGAAGATGTATCTAGTTCGTTGCTATACAATCTAAACAGTGGCCTTGCAGCCCATGCAAATGGCATTCTATAGTTTCCCAATCTGAAAAAAAGATCACAAATAAATTATATATCTTGCACAATCAAGCTTATATATACAGAGTGTCCGGTGATCTATGGAAAAATTTTCGTGAGTGGATAGAATACGTTAAGCTGAGTAAAAAAGTCTTGTATTATTTTGTAAAATTCGCAATAGTTAACGAATTATTAATTATAAAAGATCGCCGCATAGGCGCGCATGGCCTCGCGTGGGTGAACGCGCATCTGGTTGAGACGGTTCCATTCTGTCGCACAAGACTTTTTTACTCAGCTTGACGTGCTCTGTCCGCTCATGAAAATTTTTCCATATATTAGACATCCTGTATAATTATCTTAACTGTCAAACATTCTCTTAAAACATGAGATTCACATTCAATATTATAAAAAAATTTATAATTTATAATTTTACCTTTGGCAACATGCTCGCACTTGCTTGTGCACTTTCAAGCCCAATTTTGGATCCTTAGTAGCTCTCAAATATGGTTCTGAAGTCTGATATATATTTCCTTGAAGCAACTTATCTATCCTTACAACAAGAAATATATCTGGATGAGGATTACTAATGTTGAATATGGCCTGCAACAGCAATCATGTTTTTGTATTTGTAAAATCTTTATTATAATAATAAATTAAATAATTGATAAATTCTTATCCTAGACATTTATGTACACTTCAAAATCATTAATATCTGATTCTTTTCTATATTTTTTACATTTTCAAAAAATCGTACTTGTTTCGGATATTTTATCCAATCCAAAGGAATGTTTTTTAATTCCCCAGGAAAAGCAATATCCTCAGTTTCTGTTGTAATTCCTGTGGGACTCAGTTCTCTCATCATATCTCGCAGTATTTCGTGATTAATATCAAAGTGAAAATTCTCGGTGAGTTTTCTGCCACTCCTTGCGTCGAAGAGACTCAACACTGTATGATAAGGTTCCACTTGACAAAGAGATTCCTTTTCGTCAATAGGCGCTTGTAGTCTAAATTTAAGACTTTCGCACTTGACGAGGATTCTGTGGCCGAACTGTTCCTTGTAAGGGTCCACGTTATCGGCAGATTGTCCTGTATGCATTTTGGCATGGGGTATATAAGGATACACAGTGAACAGTCTTTTTCTGTTCTCTCTTCTTGCTAAAGCAATGCTGGTGTCAGTCTCCCTAGAGTATTTTATTAGTTGTGGATTCATGCTCTGCTCAAGTCCTTTCAGTGTACCATAAACCTAAAATCGAAAACATATTAAGTCCACTTTAACACTAAACATTTATCTTTTATCTCGTCATAAAATTATCTTTGGATAAACTTTTATATTATTATAAAAAATTTAACTTAATAACAAGATTAAGATAACTTTGGAACAATATTATTCCACCTGCATAGGTTGCGGCGATGGTGGAGGTGTATTACAGGTTCTCTCTAGAGATGCAGCACGCTTTTCCTCCTGCTGTTTGTAGTGTTGTAAGACAGAACTCAGCTTCAATAACCAGTCTTGCATATCTGCCTCATTATCGGCAGCTAAAGTATAAGATTTGTGAGTATCACTCATCCGTAGTTCAAAGCAATATCTCCCGCGCTTCGAATTTCTAACAACTTCCGTGCAAAAGTCCATCACTATTGTTAATTTTGCTTCGCCCTTCCTCTCGTCTTTAAAGAACTCAAGTATGTAAGTGCCATCAACTTCCTGTCTGAGATGGCAGAAACGTCTCTTGAACGATTTGGAGCCAATATGAGCAAACATTCTATCTGTACTACCAATCTCAGGACCTTTCATCAAATAACCTTCCTTTGTTATACCATCATTTTTTGTTAAATCCTATAAAAATATTCACAGATATTTATACTTAGCTCTAAATATGCAACACAAATACAGTAACCTAAGAGTGTGTGATACTGTACAATTCAAAATTCTAAAAAGCTAAAGCATCATTGGTATTACACAAATACAAATCTTGTAGAATAAAAGGACATTACCTCGTCTATTTGATCCACCTCGGTGTCAATTTCATATACTTCATCTTTCAGATCGTCTGTTTTCGATATTCTGGAAATTTATGAAATAATAGCATCTACAAAATAACAGATAGCTTTCAACAATTTAATTTAATCTCAAGTATTGAACTTATGTACCTTGGCAATTCGAGATAAGTCCCACTATATGCCGCGTATTTGTAATGTACAAGATTCCAATTGGATATATAACTAGATAGACACTCTTTCGTCAGAAGATTCTCCGTTCCTTCCTCACATTCCGTAATATGTTGCGCCGTCGGTACCACGCTGCGATATCTCCTTGGCAGAACCACTTGCTGTTGGAAAAAATACATTTTACAATAACAATCGTAATTTATACTTAAAAAAATATCATTCTTTCTTAAAAATTTTTTTTTAAATCAAAAAAATTGGATTTTTTTTATCTAAATCAGATTTTTTAAAATTTAAATTAGATTTATTGCTCAATTTAATAATTTTTAGTAATAAAAAAATAGTCAAATTTTATTACAAAGCAATAAATGTTTTTTTTTTACTAATATTAAACTTTAATGTGAATAATCAGTAATTTCAAACACTATAGGATTCAAAATAGTCAAGTAAAAATCGTTAATTTTAAATTAATTTTTATCAATAATTCTTATTAAAAAAAACTTATTTTTCAATAACATATTTGAATAGTTAAATTAAATTAATAATTTGCATACATAATTTTTTATTTACAAAGATGAATGCGTACATTTAAATAAAAACTAACTTGGCCATGTTTTCATTTCCTAATTGTCTCCTAAATAACGTTTTTGAATTGCATTAAGTTGAATGTGCTAAAAATTCGTTCAATATCAGCTGACAATAAACAAGTCATAGATAAAATCATTAATACATATAGAATACAGTTTTTAATTTAATTCAATTTTAATTTAGTTCTTATTTAATTAATTTAATAAGTAAAATTAAAAATATCTTGTTGAAAAATTCTATTTTCTAAGATAACAAATAATTATAACAGGGCTGGAATGATTTAAATCAATTGATTAAAATCGCGATTTAATGTCTTCACATTTATTTTCTCAATAACGGCATTATTCAGATATTTGCATGCTTTCCATCATTCTAAGGCTGATAAGTGTAAAGTCGCGGCGTGTGGTAGTCTCAGAGACTACACTGGTAGATCAGCGCAGCCAGTGTTGGGCACAATTAAATCATAATGAAAATTAATAATTAAAATCAAATCGTTAATTAAATCCGATTTTTTCATTAAAAAAATCATTGATTTAAATCGCAATTTTAATCAATTGAATTAAATCATTCCAGCCCTGTTATAATTATTTGCTATCTTAGAAAATGGAATTTTTCAACAAGATATTTTTAATTTTACTTATTTACAGAATTAAATTAAAAACTGTATTCTTGATGTATTTCACATTTTATCTTATATTCCTATTATTATTTTTCCTTTGTGCGCTTATCTATAAATGGAAGGCATGTCAGCAACATACTGATATAGATAAGCGGTACGATAGTGGTAACTTACGGAAATATCATCCTGGGGATACAACAGCAATTCTCGCTGAGGATCATTTTGTAACAGCGTCTTATTCTTCAGCACAAAATTCTCGAAGTCGATAGGCTCGACTAAGTGTGGTTTACTCTGCAAAAAATCCGCACGTGAATTTTAAAAGACATATAAATATATTCGCGATCGTAGAAAATTTAGAGACATTTCAAGCTTTGATTCTATGAAATCTCGACTAAGCACGAAGTGTCGGGATGTAGGATGACGGAGGGTACTACAAAATCTCGAGACTCAAGCTCCCGAGATGATTGTTTACATCTCGGATTCGTCAGCATAACGGCTCCAGCTCCGCGCGCCTGACTCTCGAGCGAACTCTCCGACGAGCGTTCTGATCCGGGGGATACGTGGACAGTACACAGACGACGGAATCGACCTGTCTCACCTGTACCGTGCTCTCGCGGACGACCTGGGACACGGTTTCCCGCAGCTGCGCCGCCATGCCGGGTTTCCCCAGACCGCGCGTGAACTTTCTCTCGCTCATCCTCGTCAACGCCGAGCGACGCCGATCAGGCCCCGGCTCGGTATCGTCGTCTGATGCCGTCGCTCCGGCCGCGTCAGGCCGCATCGGTCACCGTGCCCGGCCGCGCCGGGGGACGAGCGGGAACATATCGCGCAATCACCTCGGCCGCGTCGTTACAATCGATCAGGATCGCGCGACCAACTCCCGTCGGCCATCACCAATCGCGTCCCGTCCCGCAGCCGCGCCGCGCCGACGACGGAATCATCACTGACAATAGTCGTCAGTCCCTCATGGAGAGACGATCTCCTTTTTTTTTTTTCCTCCTCTCTGAAAGTCGGAGTTTGCGCAAACTTCTTGCTATGCGCCGCTTTTATCTCACACTGATCGATGCGACGCACGAAAATGAAGCGCGTCATGAAGTCGAACGTGAAGTCACGATACGAAGTACGATGATTGGACGTGCGAAATGAAATCGCATTTTCCCGCGTATTTTCCCACGCGGCGGCGAGGTTAATGGCGGATCGTACGACCAAGGAAATTTTCAAAAGGTGCCGCGATTCGTTCAAATATCACACGAAGGTTCGGAGAACGTCGCTAGAATTAAAAAAAGCTTCACAAATGGGGATTATTAATAGATAAGCTCCCACTATTAACGAATTTTCTATCGATAATTATCGAGAGTTTTTATCGATAATTTTATCGATAATTCGATATCAAGATATTTTATCGATAATACAGAGATAATATATCGACTTGTAAAGCCCATATCAGACTATAGAATGAAATTGAAATTGGATTGGAATTTAACTAATCAGAAGAAAGAAAACCAATTTCAAGTTTAGTGAACTTTGATTTGATTGGTCAAAATCCGATCCAATCTGAATCCCAATTTCTAATCTGATACGAGCTTAAGGCCTGGTGTCCACGATGCAAGAAATTGGTCCAAGATCTTGAACGGAGAGAGGATTAAGGCCCGGTGTCCACGATGCAAGAAATTGGTCCAAGATCTTGAACGGAGAGAGGATTAACCAATCGCATTTGAATAATTCGGTCATTTGATCAATGCGATTGGTTAGGGTGAGTTTCCACCGAGCGCGTCACGCGTCGCGTCGTCCATCGCATTATGACGCGACGCGAAGTAAGCTTCAGAATAGCGTCGTTCTTATTCACACTGAACGCGTCGCCGCAAATCAAGCATGGCAACGCATGAGCGAGCATATAACCCAAAACTAGGTATACACTTAGCGAACGAACACTGAGGGCCAATTTCACCAACGTCGGTTAGACTAACCGACGGTTAATTCCAATGGAATTGTCCAATCGCATTTGTCTTTGATCAGAATAAACCAATCACGATTGACACTTTAACCGTCGGTTAGCTTAACCGACGTTGGTGAAATTGACCCTGAACGACAAAAATCTCAACATTTGGACATTCGTTCGTGTTCTGGGTAGCGATCATGTAACTTTTCCCCTAGAGCGGAAAGACGAAAAGTGAAAAGTTTCACGTGAATTTATGTGCATGTAACTCGGCGAAACGTGAAAACGTGAACCTTTTCACATGAACATTTCCGCCATCAAATTTGTTGGCGGAACGTGGAAAAGTGGAAAGACGGAACGTGGAAAATCTAGTGACTCTGAAACTGGGCTGCTTTGACGCTACGAATGCTTCGAAGCATTCGATTGACCAATCAGAAGATAGAATTTTACAAATTAACCAATCAAAAAATGCTTCGAAGCATTCGTAGCGCTAAGTAGACCGCAGCTATAATATTATTAC
>JANQDE010000303.1:37698-74220 GCA_037157785.1 Cephalotes varians
TTAAATTTCGGAGACTTTCAATTATTGGATGTTATAGCTAACATGTTGCTTAAAAGTTCTACATTTATTAAAAGTCTTCATATGCATTTGTATCGGAATAATATTAATTTAAAAATTGATATTCCATATTCGCTGCCTTTATCCTACATCGTATCGTATATACGCTGGTCGCGTGTCACGAGAGTGAGTGAGAGAGAGAGTGAAAGAGCGAGCGAAAAAACGAAAGACGAAATAGCACGTATTGTTCGCATATACGTATTTATACATTAATTGATCGTAATCATGCTGGATTGCTATCATATCTTATGTTATATGCTTTATAAAACACTTAACACTGCAGAATATATTTTTACAAAATTATTTTTTTAATAACAATAATACTTACGTATTAGACTTTTAAATTTTAAAAACAATAAAAAAACGTGATTAAGAGCAATAGTCAAGCGCGGTAAGAGGTTCGCAAAATTAATGTTTAAAGCATTGTATGTCTACCAGATGTCTATTTAATCAAGACATATTTTTTCATACTAATAAATAATGGTTAATTTCGATCGTACGTTTCGACTCACATTGAGTCATCCTTAGCTTAAGTAAAAACAAAATTGCAAATAAAATAGAAATAAAAACTTCTTATCTATTCACGAAAGTGATAAGGTAAGCATGTAACGTCACGCAGTTCAAGGGGATGCAAAATTGAGTCACACGCACAAACCATGATGTTGTCCTCCACAGTTACACAGCTGGGTAGAAAGTATAATCAAAATTGAACTCTGTGGAGCAACACGTAATTGTCAAATAAAATTAACAAAGATAATTGTGCTCAACTTACCCTCGAATCAAACGCAATCTTCGCACATTGAAGCTCGTATAGTAGCAGCGAGTCATTATATGTCAAAGAAGTGGAAAATCAATAAATTAATAAGTAGTAAACTAATAACGGAGTCACTATTTAAAATTATCATCCGAACTGTGCGGTGTCAAAGATTAAAATGAATTAGTCAAAATGGTTTAAAAGAAAAAAGAAAGGTCAAGATTTGTAAACAAGGTTAAAACGTTTATAAATAGTTAAAAATTGAAGTGTAACCGCGATCTAGACAATTCGTGTCTGTTTGTAAATTAAGTACATTTCTTTGTCGTTTTATGTGTAGCATCTCGGAGACCAATCGCTTGTGGTAATATTTCTCAACATTAGGAACTGCCACGTTATTCCAATCTATATCATGATTGTGGTGCATTACATGATTAGCAGTTACAGAAACGGATGGCGCGTTCCATCGTGTATGATTTCGGTGTTCGGCGATTCTAGTTTTTAACAGTCTGCCCGTTTGTCCGACATAAGATGCATTACAATCATTGCAGCATATCTTGTATACCACATTCTTTTTTTGTAGATTGAAAAGGGAATCTTTTTGAACCTTAATGAATTTATTCAGTTTATTAAAGCTGTGATATGCTAATTTCAGTTTTGTACCCACAATAATCTTTTTGAATTTTTCAGAGAAATTGCCCATATATGGAATCGTGAACCATTTTGCCGTTTTTGTTTCATTGATCTCTTGGGGAGTCTTATTCTGTTTAAATGTCTTTTTGTTGACCAAACTCTTTATTCTATCTGTCATAACTTCAAAAATAAAATTCAAAGGGTAGTCATTCTTGAGCAAAATCCTAATAACAAATTCTAAATTCTTTTCGTGGAATTCGGGATGTGAGAGTAAAAACTCTCTGTCTACGAGCCTCATAATAGTGCCTCTTTTTTGAGACAACGGATGCTGAGACCAGTAATTCAGAAATCTACCGGAAAACGTTGGTTTATGGTACCAATTAATCTTTAATCTATTTTGATTTAATCTAAAATAATAGTGGTGTCTAAAAAGTTACTCTTTTTGCCACCAACTTCCAAAGTAAACTGTAATCTTGGGTGAAATCAAGACTCTTTACTCTCCCGAATTCCACGAAAAGAATTTAGAATTTGTTATTAGAATTTTGCTCAATAATGACTACTCTTTGAACTTTATTTTTAAAGTTATGACGGATAGAATAAAGAGTTTGGTCAACAAAAAGACATTTAAACAGAATAAGACTCCCCAAGAGATCAATGAAACAAAAACGACAAAATGATTCACGATTCCATATGTGGGCAATTTCTCTGAAAAATTCAAAAAGGTTATTGTGAGTATAAAACTGAAATTAGCATATCACAGCTTTAATAAACTGAATAAATTCATTAAGTTCAAAAAGATCGCCTTTCCAATACAAAAAAAGAATGTAATATACAAGATATGCTGCAATGATTGTGATGCATCTTATGTCGGACAAACGGGCAGACTGTTAAAAACTAGAGTAGCCGAAAACCGAAATCATGCACGACGGAACGCGCCATCCGTTTCTGTAATTGCTAATCATGTGATGCACCATAATCACGATATAGATTGGAATAACGTGGAAGTTCCAGATGTTGAGAAATATTACCACAAGCGGTCTCCGAGATACTACACATAAAACGACAAAGAAATGAATTTAATTTACAAACAGACACGGATTGTCTAGATTGCGGTAATACTTCAATTTTTAACTATTTATAAACGTTTTAATCTTGTTTACAAATCTTAACCTTTCTTTTAAATCATTTTTCTTTTAAATCATTTTGACAAATTTATTTTAATCTTTGACACCGCATAGTTCGGATGATAACTTTAAATAGTGACTCCGTTATTAGTTTACTACTTATTAATTTATTGATTTTTCATTTCTTTTACTATACGAGCTTCAATGTGCGAAGGTTGCGTTTGGTTCGAGGGTAAGTTGAGCACAATTATCTTTGTTAATTTTATTTAACAATTACGTGTTATCTCACAGAGTTCAATTTTGGTTATACTTTCCACTCAGCTGTGTAACTGTGGGGGACAACATCATGGTTTGTGCGTGTGACTCAATTTTGCATCCCCTTGGACTGCGTGACGTTACATGCGTACTTTATCACTTTCGTGAATAGATAAGAAGTTTTTATTTCTATTTTATTTGCAATTTTGTTTTTACTTAAGCTAAGGATGACTCAATATGAGTCGAAACGTACCGAAATTAACCATTATTTATTAGTATGAAAAAATATGTCTTGATTAAATGTCTGATAGACATATAATGCTTTAAACATTAATTTTGCGCTCTTACCGCGCCTGACTCCTATTGTCCTTAATCACGTTTCTTTATTATTTTTTTAAGAAAGAAAAAAAATGTAAGTCTACTCACTCTGAAGAAAAAATTGTTGTAGCAATATATTGTTTATATCAGTATGAACTATTATAACACTACACTTTTGCACACAACAAAATGAATGATATTTTCTTAAAAAATTACTTTTAAAAAATTACATTTAAAAAAAAGTAAAAAACATGACAAGTTTACGCATTGCTTGGAGGAAATACTGTTGTTCTAATTCAAGTGATAGTAGCTTTAATAATAATAACACAATTGAGAAATAAAACTAAGTGGTTCTATTATTTCAATCTAAGTGTTATATCACTAAATAGCGTCACTTCACTGAATTCAAATAATATCTAATAATGAACCATAATATGTATATCATTTATTTAAAAAAAATTAAATCTAATCTATTTGTATAATATTACTCATCCCAAATAACATATATCATTTGTATAAAAGATTTGATATCAATAAGTGACGCCAAATTTCATTCTATTCTATTATCTCGACAACTAAATTCTATTATCTCGATAGCTAAATAAATAATTGCTATTAAAAAATAGAACCCAAGTGACACGTAAAAATCCAAGTGGTACTATCTTTGTATTTTTATTTAAGTGTCCTCCTATTCCCAACCCAAATGCTTGTAGCTTTAATTAAAAAAAAAAGATATTATTTTTAATAAATAAAATCCAAGTAGTGCATTTTTTTTTTAAATAAAACCTAAGTGATACTCTCTTTGTATTATCATTCAAAAATCTCTCTAGTCCAATCCAAGTAATATATATTAAAAATATTTAAATAAAAAGATATTTAATTAAAAAAAATAAAAGTAGTATAACTTTAAAAAAAAATAAAAATAGTATGTACACTTATTTTCTTCATTCAAGGGTCTTCCAATTCAAATAGTATGTATATTGGAATTAAAAAGAATTAGAGAAAACAAAATGACAAAAATTTTATTGAAATAAAAAAATTTTAATGTAAAAAACTTGGCGCTGCTAGACCTTAAAATATAATAAGTAAATATTACATAGAAAAAAAAACATTAAAATTACAACAATTATTATTAAAGTTATAAGTTATAATTAAGATTAAGATTATAAGAATTTCTTACAATGTTACTTAAATGCTAAACAAATCTTATCTTAAATCTACCCCGCAAGATCGCTTTTATAATGCCTTACATTACAAATTTAACGTTATCTTATTCTTAATTCTATTCGCTTTTATTATAATATATAACGTAGTATAAATGTTATCTTATACTATACTTAATTCCATGCTTAATTCTAAGCGCATATCTACCCAAATTACTCCCTCACACATACTCCCGCACGCTGCTTATTATTATATTATATTATATTCATATCACATTCTTCCTTAAATACTTTCCATTGTTTTTCTTATTCGGTACAGATTTTTTCTTATTATATTTTAGGGCCTAACAGCGTCAAGTTTTTTACATTAAAAATTTTTTTATTCCAATAAAATTTTCTCATTTTGTTTCCTCTAATTCTTTTTAATTCCAATATACATATTATTTGAATTGGAAGATCTTAACTGAGAAAACAAGTGTACATACTATTTTTATTTTTTTTAAAGTTATACTACTTTTATTTTTTTTAATTAAATATTTTTTTATTTAAATTTTTTTAATATATATTACTTAGATTGGACTAGAGAGATTTTCGAATAATAATACAAAGAGAGTATTACTTGGATTTTATTTAAAAAAATAAATACACTACTTGAATTTTATTAATTAAAAATAATATCTTTTTTTTTTTAAATTAAAGCTACAAGCATTTGGGTTGGGAATAGGAGGACACTTAAATAAAAATACAAAGATACTACTACTTGGATTTTTACGTATCACTTGGGTTCTATTTTTCAATAGCAATTATTTATATTTAGCTATCGAGATAATAAAATTTAATTGTCAAGATAATAGAATAGAGGAAGAGAGAGGAAGAACGTATAAAAGAAAAAAATTGAGTTTGAAGAAAAAAGAGATAAACGATCAAAACACAGAAATATGATTAAAAATAAAACAATTTTTTTTATGAAAAAAATTTTTTTTTTGAAAAGCACAAAAAGAGTAAAATTATGAAATATGAAAACAGACTAATTACAGCAATAAATACGTAAGTATTTAAATAATTATTTTTATTACTAGGTATTTATATCATTATTGTTATGCTAATGATAATTATAATTATTATGATGACAATTCTATGCAAAAATTTTGAATGTTTTAGTCTACTTTGGATATTCTTTTTAATAGTATAACGAATAAATATCTATGAACGAGCACTTGTATTCAAGCTTTAATTGGCCTTTTGCTTTTACAACTAAAAGAAACTTTCAGTTTGTTAAATTGCTTCATGTTATTCATATTGTCCGCGAATTTTTAAATCCGCTAATACAACGATAAAGGCACATTTATCCCTGTTGTATCACAAATCACACTTACCGAAATTATATCGAGATTTTAATTTCATTTTCCTATATATTTCTATATAATTTAAATCTTATATTTGTATATTAATTATGATTGTTTTGTGACATTATGATCTTCTTAAAAAATTATTTTTTTCTTAAAAAGTAAAAAACGCGACAAGTTTACGCTTGAAGGAAATACTGTTGTTCTAACCCAAGTGATAGTAGCTTTAATAATAATAACACAATTAAGAAATAAAACTAAGTGGTACATTTCTATTATTTCAACCTAAATATTATATCACTAAATAATGTCACTGAATTCAAATAATATCTTATAATCTACGAACTCTAATATGTATATTATTTATTTAAAAAAAAATAAAATTTAATTTGTTATTTGCATAATATTACTCAGTCCGGATAACATGTATATCATTTGTATAAAAAGATTTGATATCAATAAATGACGATAAGTTTCAATGAAATTTATCTCTCTTCCTCTCTCTCTCTCTCTCTCTCTTTCTCTCTGTCTAGCACTTGAGAGAATGTTATCCTGGAACGCGTGATAAATAAAGCTATCTCTCTCTCTCTCTCTCTCTCTCTCTCTCTCTCTCTCTCTCTCTCTCTCTCTCTCTCTAGGCAAAGGATTTATAATACAAATCAGGAATTGGTGTCGTGTCCTGGCCCATATAAAAAGTTTGTAATTGAAGATGATAAGGAAGAGGATATGAAGATAGCATCGATAACTACTGGAAGCAACAGAGATATATTAGGATCCACGGGATGTACAGGATCTGCGGGAACGTCTACGACATCAAATAGTGCAAATAGAATAGCAGGTGCAAATGGATCATCGAGTATGGATACAAAAATAGATTGGCTCGTAAAAACTATAAAAGAGCTAAAAGAGGAAACAGCATGTAAAAAAGAAGTTAAAATGATGATCAAAGAAGTTGTTCGAGAAGAAATAGGAAATATTAAGCAAGAATTGAAGGATCTGAGAAGGATAATATAGGGAGAAGCAAGTGGACCGGTAGAAAAGTTTCAAAAAAATTATAGTGATGCAATTAAAGAAAAGAAGAAAGAAAATATTATAATTATCGAGCTCAAAATACAGCAAGAAAATGAGACCACTAAGAAATTGATAAAAGAAAAAGTAGACATTAAAAATATGGCTATGGGAGTAACAAAGCTAAAAAAAGGAAGCAAGGAAACAGTGATTATAGGTATGTGAAACCGGAGAGAAAGTGCAAAAATTGAAGGAAACAGTCCAAGCTAAGCTGGGGAAAAATTACAGCGTGATGGAGTCGCCTCAATCGAAACCAAAGATAAAAATTATTAATATAGGTTTAGAAGAGATGATAATGATCTTATAAATAGATGATAATGAACTTATAAATACGATAAAGAAACAGAATAAAATAGTAAATATGCGAATTGTGAAGAGAATAGTGAAAGAAAAAAGAAATAATCAATCAGAAAGAAGAAGAAACGAAGAAGGATCAATAATAATGGAAGTAGATGAAGAGACGCATGAGCTGATACTAAAGAAAGCAAAACTAAATGTTGGATGGAAGAAATGTCCTGTATTTATAATCATGTCAATGTGAAAAAGTGTTTTAAATGCTGGGGATACTATTATATTGCAAAAAATTGTACACGAGAGGAAACATGCCATAAATGTGCAGGAACTCATAACTCACGTGATTGTACAGCGACAAAGAAGAAATGTGTGAATTGTATGTTTAAAATTCGAAAATTTTGAAAAATGCATATTCAATTATTGATTGTGCAGAGCAAATTGGTTAAATATGTTTGGAATTTTATCCCAAACTTTCAGGATTTATTGCAGAAGACTCAAAGCAGATCCTCAAAACATAAACCAAATAATTTTAACCACATCCATACTTCATAACGTAATTCGAAATAATTGAACCATCATTTCTGATAACGCAGAAGAAATATCAAATATGGATAATGTTCAAAATTTACGACGGCATGGAAGAAACGCGCAAGCGAATTTGTTATAAGAATTTGTTATAAGAAATATCTTAAAAGTTTTTTTAATTCGTTGATAAGTTCTGTACCATGGCAACACGATAAAATTTAGTGTATTAAAATATTATTTCATTTGTTCACCATGTTAATTCAACGTTTTTCTGATTGTTTTAAACTTTTCTTTTATAATTATTGTCTTCATAAAATGGAGATGATAAATTATATGATCCTTCATTAGTTTTTACTAGTTCAATGAGTATTTTATTTAAAAGTTTAAAAAATCACTACATTAAAATTTTATCATATTTTTCTATACATGCATATAAAAATTAAGAGATATATCAATTAATTATAATTTATAATTATAAAGCTTACATATACACAGATCTTTTTTCAAATGACCAAGATTTTTCATATTGCTTCGTTATTCAATACTGCTGAATATTGCTCGACAGATTGCTAACAGATTGCGAGAACTGACGGTGGATTGATTGAAAGTCATCTGTTCACACCATTGGTACGGGTCCGAACAAATTCGATCACACTTTAGTAAAATATTCTTTCAAAAGATTGTTGCTGGAGCGTGAGCGTAGCGTGATCGGATCGGAAATTTAAGTGTTACCCATATTTGATCGGACTGAGAGGAGAGCGTGAGCAGATGGATAGTGTGAAACAGATTTCAATATCAAGCTTTTAAGCCTCAAACTTTTTAAATATCAGCCTATTAATTAGGCATATACGAGACAAGAGCTGAGATCGAATCTGGACCCGTCGATCAACACTGTGCTTACAACCACGCGTTGCCAAAAATAGTAACATTGTTCACGTGTAGAGATATTTTACAGAATCACATAATAATATAATTCTAGTATATTCAATATTATATACATTCGAACAAAAAATATTTAAAAAAATTATATTAAAAAAAAACATTGAAGTACATCGATTCTCTGTATTATCTGGATATCAAGGAGATAAAAATGTTGTGATTAAAAATTATATTATTCATAAATAGAATTAAAATAATGGTGTGTGTGCGTGTGTGTGTGTGTGTGTACAGGGTAAAGAAAAAATGCCGGGATCCCTAAATATCACGAAAATTATAAGTTTTACAGAAAACTGTTTCAGATAGAAGTTGTAGAGTTTAAAAAGATTTATTTATAGATCTTATGATTTTGATTTTAGGTGGTGCCAACATCAGGACAAGATTAATTTTTAATGAAATTAAATTTTTTTAATGAAATCTTTTTTATTGTATATTCTTGTAACCCTTTTTCAGATCTCTTCAGAGCACTATAATTTTATTCACTTTATCATTATCGACCTTTTTGTAATAAGTGTTACCCAAGGCAAAATCAGAAGATGATTCAACTAACTAAAGCAAGATAATTGTCCAGCCAATTAAGATAAGATCGGCATGATTCAATTTATTATGCATACCTGCATGATCCGGCCTATTATATATTTTCTGGACGTACGAATCCAAACGAACTCATGAACCGACGAGCTCGAGCTGTTGCGGTGCCTACTCATCTGCGACATTGTACTTTTCTTCATAATCTTATTTTGAATTGAGATATTATTGTTGTATTAAGCATTTGATTTATTTGAGTTTTTTTAATTTTTTGTTATATTAATTTTGTTATATTAATTATTCTTCTGTTCGATTTTTACTTTTTAAGTTCATTAATTTAACTATTACTTTATTTTACTATTCTATTTTATTATTTTTTGCAGTTTAGAGGCGTGCAAATTAGATTGAAATTTTACTTTTTTCAATATTGTTAAGAAGTAGTTTTAAACTGGTTGTCCTGAGTGCATTTCATTATTTTTCAGCATTGTCTTTACAACAACTTTGAATTGGTCTAATTATTAATTTATTCGGTTTTACTTACTATTTCTAATTCTATTTCTATTTCTAATTCGTACTATTTCTGCTTGTCAATATGCTAAATCTTTCAGAACGAAAACGCATATCTCTTTTGACGATGAAAGGATGGGATGATCGATTAAGATTATACAATGAGTGTGAAGCAGCTTTTTAATTAAACATTTCGCAATCAAGATACTGCTATTTCAAAATTTATCGTGAGAGCAGGCCAAGCGATTTGTCTCGTCCATGGGTGTGGAAATTTTTGCCGACTGGGAAAAAGGAGGAAGATGAAATTATGAAGTATGAAATTTTTTTTACTAATTTAATTATCTGTAACTTTAACAATTGCAAACATGGAGGCTCTTCATCTTATTTATAAATTTATTCACCAATTTATCAGATTATCTACATCTGAAACAATTTTCCTATAAAACTTATATTTTTCAAGATAGTTTGGGATCCTTGTATTTTTTTCTTCACTCAGTATAGGGGAAATCGAGGGTTGTCATAATTTTTGTTTAGTGATTTTTAGAAAAAATTGTATGTATGATTTTGAAATATTATTCATGTTAAAATACACATACATCTCTTAGATATAAAAAAAAATATTTTTCTTAAATGTATCATTATACAAATAAATTATTTAATTTTAAATAAAACTGTGAAAACGTGACAATTAATTTTTTTCGGGGTTGATTATTACATGTTCCAAGATTGGTAATTACATATTCAGAACTTTTTGCAATAATCACTTAATGCACGGTAATTCATATTAAATCCTAATGCGGTTTGTCGGATATATAAATTATGTATTTTCACTGCTTTAACGGCTTCCAAAATAATATCAGAAGAAATTTTATCTCTAACTACCCACACAGCACACTTTATCCTGTGGATACCTTAAATTGTCCCAGATTGACAAAGGCGATCCTATTCCGGATATTCCAATGAGCAGCATTCGGGATATCGTAGGATATCGTAAAATTTTGTAAAATGTCATAAAATGTCCTATTCAGTGGCGTAACTATCGGCGGGCAGTTCGGGCAAAAAACCGAGGTCCCGCGATATTAGGGGTCCCTAATATCGTTGGATATGTAGAATACGGCTTTTATGCTTTTTCACCAATTAAACTTACTATTGTACAAAAATTCAAATATACGCGCCATGTAAGCTTACATGTGCAAGACATGTGAAAATCAACAGTACGCATGCGCAATAATATAAACACCACCGCGCATACGCGCATCATTATCATCATATGTGAAAATCTTCATTGCGTACACGCAACATCAAACAACCCCCATAAAAATATTTACTTTTCCAAAAAATTAAGTCGAAGCGTATTGTGAGAATAATTAATCATTTGTAAAGTCATAATAAATAAAAATTTTTTAATATTATACAGGAAATGGATAAGCGTGCTTATATGAGTAGTTCACAGAAAAGGAAACTTAAACAGGAACGTGATAATTCTATTGAGAAACTTGCAAAACTTGATAAATGTCTTATCAAAACGCAATCAGGTGATGTGGAAACTTCATCAAATAAACAAGAATCGTTAAGTGTAAGTGTTGCAAGCGAGGAAGTAAAATCTTCACAAAATGCGACTTCAGGGGAAATTTAACTGGATTCTGCAGAACAAACAATCGCTGCATCCACAAAAACTCCTGAGCAAACTTCAGATTTTGGAGCTCATGTTGGAAAGAAATTATCAGATTGTTATAGCCCGAACGGCTATAGACAATTATTAATAATATAATTTTAATCATAAGGAAAGTAGATCGCATGTCGACGGCGATCTACTTCAGCAAAGCGCTGACACAGCGCTACGCGCGCGGCGACAGTGAACGCAACGGCGACGCATGATAAAATCGCGACGGCTTACGAAAAGAGAGAAACCTAATTCAAAGATTGAGAAACTAAGAATTAGGTTAATCATTAGAGCAAGCTAAGAACTTCAATCTCGAAATTCTTAGCTTGCACCCGAATTGGGGACACGGAATCCCTTAGTCGGCATTAGGCAATAGCCCTCCGAGTCGATCCGTGTCCCACATTTCGAAGCTAAAAGAGACTGACAAGAAGAGCAAGGCAGTCAGTCATAAGATCAGTAAACACACGTCACGTAAGGCTGTCCGGTAAAAATTACGCGAGTACGCGAGTGGAGACGTGCCGAAACCCGAAACCGACACGTTGAGCTGGTCAGCACCGCGACGCGGAACAAAATACGATAACACCTTGAGCGAAAACGTTCGAGGAAATCTGTAAATAATAATTACGTGAAGAGTTCACTATTGTATATTTCGAATAAAGTGTGAAATTGTTAGTTACAACAGTGGTGCGTTCTTTGGTGATATATGACTCCCAAGCCTTAACCCGACAAGAATCCCGAAAATCCGTGGCTCAAGGGCCCCACACAACAAGATCATGATAAGAGACTCATTATTAGTCTGCCTTCTAACAGACCACAAGAGCCGTTTCCTAAGGATCCATTGCAAGATAATAGAAGCTTCAAAGACAATTTTTATGTCAAGACAAAGTACGGGTGCGTTTCTCGCTTTTGGCTGTGCTATTCAAAGTTGATTGACGCTGCATATTGTGAACCATGTTGGCTTTTCTCAAATTCACAGAATAGTTGGACAACAGGAATAAGAGACTGGAAGCATCTTTCTACGAGAATAACTGAACACAGTCAAACGAGGAATCATATGGAAGCGTGTGCAATCTTGGAAGCATGGAAGAAGAATGCAGTCGTAGATGCAGTCGTAGGGGCTTTGGAGGAAAAGATTAGGTTTGAAGCATCTTTTTGGAAAATGGTATTAGAGATTATGTAAAATTACTTTATTGCTCGTGAAAAACTCGTTGCTATTTCGTGGTCATGACCATGATCTTCAAGGCGAATTTATTGGTAATTTTTTATCACAAGTTAAGTTTTTAGCCAATTATGACAATATCATAATACGAAACAAATTGTTAATATGTCTTCGGGATCAGTCAGATATTTAAGCCCGAAAATTCAAAACGAAATTATCGAATGCCTTTCTCAAAAACTACTATCAGAACTCACAGCACATATAAATTCGTCTCCTTTCTTTTCTTTGTTACTTGATACTACGCAAGATGTAGCAAAAAAGGATCAACTAAGCATTGTAATTAGAACTGCCAATGTTATACGAAACGATGAGATGATTCCGATAACATTTGAAGTCAAGGAAACTTTTTTAGGATTCTACCAGTTAGAAAACCAATCAGCTGCGGGTATGACAAAAGAAATTTTAGCTATATTAGACCGTCTCAATATTTTAATACAAAAATGTTACGGTCAAGGATATGATGATGTCAGTGTCATGAACGGAGTCTACAACGGAGTACAAACAAAAATTAAGAATATTCAGAGTAATGCTGAATATGTTCACTGTGCTAGTCATAATCTTAATTTGGTTGTAAATGATGTTGTTCGCGGATGTAGTGAAATATCAAAATTTTTTGATATCCTTCAGAACATTTATTGTTTTTTCGGATTAAGTATCAAATGCTGGGATACTTTAGCATCTTTTACATCTGAATTGGAAATTACGTTGAAAAAACTAAATCCTACTCGATGGTTTGGAAGAATTTCATCAATATCAGCAGTCAAGCTACGTTTTTTTGATATTTTAAAGTCGTTGACAAAAATTCATTTAGAATCAAACAAAAGCAGCAAGGGGAACGAGGCCATAGCTATAAAAAATCAGATGGCTATAGAAAATCATAATTACGAATTTGTGTTTATAACAGTCTTTATGTTCAAGGTGTTGACTGAAATTGATTTCGCATCTAAGGTCCTGCAAGAAAAGAACATTGATCTTAACGAATCAATGACAGTTTTGAGAAGAGTCCAAAATAACATCCAAAAGTTAAGAAGTTCTTTCGAGGAAATAAAACTTGAAGCAGGAGAGTTGGCAAAGAAAAGGTAAGTCGACAAGAATTTCAGAGCGAAGAATAGTAAAAAAGCACTATGATGAAATGGCTAGAGACCATAGGTTTGAAAATGCTGAGGAAATATTCAAAATAAAAGTGTTTTTCTATGTGATCAATCAGGTTACAGGACAAATTGAACAGCGATTCACAGGCATGAAAGTAGTTCACGATTATTTTGATTTTTTGGATCCTAAAGTTATCACCAGCGTTGACAAAGAAGTTCTTATTCAAAAATGCACTCAGTTTTCAAAAAAATATTCGGAAATAATTGAGCCATCTATAGTACTTGAATATCAACACCTTTTGACTCTTGTTAAAGAAGATTTGACTAGCAAAATGTCAACAAGAGAGTTTTTCACATTATTAATTGAACAATATGGGATTCTCGAGAGTGATTTCATTCAAATGTTTACGGTTTTTCTTTTATTCTCTTGACATTACCTGTAACAGTAGCAAGTCTCGAGAGATCGTTCAGTAAATTAAAAATCATTAAAAATTATTTAAGATCTCAGATGGGCTAGAACAGATTGAAAAATTTAGCTCTTCTTTCTATTGAGTCGAAAACTGCTTCTGAAATGGATTTGACCCAAGTAATAAACGAATTTGCTAATGCGAAGGCTAGAAAAAAAGAATTTTAGTATAATTAGTTATATGTATATGTTCATTTACTTGAAAAATAAAAATTAGTTTACTTAGATTTTTTGTTTGGCTATTCATAATCGATAAAAATTCCTATTCCAAAGTATTCTAAATATAAAAGGTATAAAGAGCCCCGAAAATCGTTTTGCCCGAGGCCCCGAGCTACCTTGTTACGCCACTGGCCCTATTAATAGCTTACGATATCTTATCATATTCAAATATATCCACAAAACACAGTTCTCCGAGAGACGTCTTGAGAATGTACAAACTCTTAAAGAACTGTATGTTTTGTGGAATTCTACCATATATCCTTTAGTTTTGCATAGTATTAAGTAATGATATATTTTACAATATTGGCAGCTTATTTCTCGCACGTAACCCGTTATGTATCATAAATATTAATTATTACATGATCAATTATATTATTATATAATATATAAAATTATTATATAATATATAATATAAAAATGCAAAAACTGGAAAATATATTTTATTATTAACTGGAAATTTTATTTTATAAATGTATTCTTTAATCCATTAGCAGCAAAAGATATATATATTATACGCTGCAAAAAGTAGTCTTCCAAAACTGGTACAGCACATAGCAAAGATTTGTAAATGAAGAGTGCCAGAATTAAGACTAGAAGTAAAGAATGTCATAATTATTATTGCCATACAAACGAATGATGCCAATTGAGATGTATCTTACAATTAAATTTAATTAACTTAAATGACATCTAAGATAAACTACATTCGAAAAAATAGGATACAATGTACTTGTGTCATTGTGATTTGTGGATTGGATTAATTTTTAACAATAGAAAAAATAAATACGAAAAAAAAATATTACAAAGATTTTTATTGTATTAAATGTTATATTAAGAGTACAAATTACAAATATTTTATCATTTAAAATAATTCATTTTCATTATGTAATAATGGAATAACATATTTCTCACTTCCATATGGTATTTTAAAATATTTCCATTTTGTCCGTCTCACACATGTGGACACTTGTACATCCCCAGAATCTCCGTTGGATAATTGAGACCATTCAGGATATCTTATAGTTATTGCGATATCTCAAAATGAAATTCGTTAGACATCCATGGGATAAAGTGTGCTGTATGGGTATCTTCCTTTCTTATTTTTGTATCATGGTTACAATTTAATCTCACATAACTTCTGAATAACTGTTCAAACCATTGTTGTCAGATGGAAAACGCTTTCTTGGAGAATAGGTAGAAAAGCTCATTTAGGACAATCTATTCCACATGGCCGTTTTTTTTAGTAAGAAATTCACAAATTTTGTTATAATAACGATTATTCAATCACAGTCAAAATTTAAAAAACTTATTTAAGACATGCCATTTTCTACGATTGCAATAAAATTGCGAATGATAATGCTAAAAACTAACAAAATAGATAAAAGAGGAGATCAGAAAAATTTACTCGTCAACTTTATTTTTTTAAAAGTTGTTGTAAATAATATATGCAATGCTTTTGCCGCAAACTATTTTACATAGATTAATATTACATCAGTAATCTACAGTATAAAAAAGAGAATTTTCTGGAATATATTGATTAAGTTATAAGCTTCTTGACAACCAACCTCGTATGACGACTTGTCACAGTCTCCCCTATATATAAATATCTGCAAAATATGGATATTATGATTAATGTAAGTAATTCAACAAATATAAATCAAATTTATTTTTATTTGTCTTCTAAGTGTAATTAACATCATATTAAGTAAGTTTTTAATGTATTATTTGATATTTATAAACATTATAAATTTCTAAAATTTATTAAAATCACAACAAAATTATCTTTTTAAAAAAATGTACAAAAAAGCGCCAAGTATACGCGCTCAAAAAAGGCCTTCAAAAAAGAACTCTTGCACAAAATATTTAAAATAAAACCAGGCTTTCGATGTGCAGATTAGCTCGTGGATCGTGATCAGGGATCGAAAGCGGTCGTAGAAAAGAAAGAAGCAGACTAATAATTACGTACACAGAAATAGATTTAGTCATAAAAAAAACGCCAGAAAGACGTAGATTAATTACAAGCGATGCGTATATTATAGAACGATAAATGACAAAACGAGTGCGTTACAATTTACAGAAAGCGGTGCGTATATTACAAAAATGATAATAAACAGAACAATAACAAAATCCAGTGCGTTATAATTACAGAAAGCGGTGTATATTACAAAAATAATAATAAATGGAACAATGACAAAAATCAGCGCGTTATAATTATAGCGAGCGGTGCGTATATTACAGCGTGATAGCGAACGGCGTATTCTTCCGAATGTCAGTCGCGGTGATCTGCAGAGCGGCGCCAAGTATCGGGAGCCGCGTGCGTGGCGCGAGAGATCGCGAGCGCGAAGCGCGTAACCCGAAGGTTTTGAACGGGCATGGATGCAGAAAAGAGCACAGCTGCCGAAAATGTTCGGCGGAGACCGAGAACGTTCAACCTCCTGATTCTTACCGTGTCTCTGGAGGCTAGGATCGAGCGGTCGACTGCTGAGAACGCTCAGCAGAGGCAGAAAACGCTCTACTCCCTGGTTTCGTCAAAGGCTCGAAAATCTAGGAACGGCTTGAGCGGTCGACTGCTGAGAATGCTCGACAGAGGCAGAGAACGCTCTACCCCCTGGTCTCGTCGAAGGCTCGGAAATCTAGGAACAGTTTGAGCGGACGACTGCCAAGAACGCTCGGCTCGGCAGAGGCAGAGAACGTTCTATCCCCTGACAGTGATGCATTTTTGTGCCCTGGCACAAAAATGCATCACTGCCCCCTGGTCTCGTCGAAGGCTCGGAAATCTAGGAGAGCAGTGAGTAGGCTACCGAGAACGCTCGGCAGAAACCAAGAACACTCGACCCCCCTTGGTTCTTGCTCGACTCGTTTGCTCCAGGAAGCGGAGTAGGCTCGGAATCAGACTTAGCGGTTTGGGATGCTGGCCGGCGAGCGAAGTGAGTTTTTCCTCGAGAGATCGTCTTTTTATACGGAAAAATCCTATGTTCAAGAATTTCCGGGATCTCTCAGTTTCGACCGTCGTTTGTCTTTCCTACGTGGCGCGGATAATGTGGAGTGGAGTTTCGACGAGCGAGATGTCGATCGGCGGCATTCGTGTTTGTTGGTGCGCGTTCGCGGTTTCCGTGAACTTCTGAACGGCAGCGATATATCGGGTGCATAGTACCGTTTTCTAGCTAGGAACGATGCTTTTTCAGGATGCATTGTTACATATTAATATATTTGTTTTAATTTGACAATACAAAATGTATGAAAAATCACAACAAATCTATCTGTGTACAAAAAAAGACGAAAATTTATTTTCCCTACAAAAGTAGTGATATCAAAAAAATGCGCCAATTGTAAGAATGAATATTTAAATTTTTTTCTATAAAAATAATATTTAAAAATTGCGTCAACTATAAAAATAGATTTGTTGTGATTTCACACATTTTGTAGTAATTCATAACATATAAAGAATTTTAGCACAAGAACAATGTAGATTGATGACTTTCTTCAATACATACCATTCAATACGAACTATTAGGAAATAATAACATTCATTACTTTGTACGATTGTTTAACTATTAATATTGTAAAGTTCACAATAGTATACATCCAATAAACTTACGTATTGTTTTTACTATTCAACTATTTTTATGACATAATGCAAATATTTAATATGCTATGTAAAAAAGCTACTATCTCTGTCGTTTTTTAAAATTTTTAATTCAACAAAATGTATCCCAAAAAGTGAATATCGTTGAATTAAAAATAGGGTATATCAATATTCTTCTTTATTTTAATTTTCATGTTATATTCTGTTCTCTAAATCTCTTTTATAGCAAGTAATAGCGTTTTTTATTGGCAGAACTTGTGAGCACTAAATGCAAAAATTCAGCATGGTATTCAATAGACGGCGTCGATTTTAATGCAAAACTCAGTGCACTCAGTGCGCACTAGTTCTGCCAATGAAAAACGCTATAAATTAAAAAATCATAGTCTTTATTCCTAATAAATTAAAATATGTCTCTTGTGTGTAATATAATATAAATATCAATAAATTAGTTGAATAAATGATAAAAGTACTTTCTTAATTTCTAATGTTAAAGTTTTCTTTATTTATTTGATAGAATATATTCTGTACATATTTAACGCGCGAGCTTCATATGACGCGTTAGGAATTCGCATTGCTCGATGAGAACAGGTATGTGGATTCCACATAGTATCCACGTGTTTTACGTGGACTATGTGGATAGGATTTTATCGATATGATATTCATATGAATTCTATGTAGATACTTCCATACGAATTTAAACACATGTGTTCCACGTAGAATTACTGAAAAAATTTAACGGGGATAAAAATAAGAGATAGCAATATGGATTTCATGTGAACAAATTCATATCGATTTTTATCTTATATAATTCACATAAAATTATTGATGAAATTTAACGAAGATAAAAATAGGAGATAGCAATATAGATTTCACTTAATCAAATTCATATCGATTTTTATTTTATCAATCTACATAGAATTATTGATAACATTTAACTGAGATAAAAATAAGAGATAGCAACACAGAATTCACATTAGTAAATTTATATGAATTTTCCTAACTAAGGAATACAATATAAGAAAATTGAGACATCAGATCCCTAATAGCACAATTCATTGGCACAATGTTGGTCCATTATATTCCTAATATATTTTCATTGGCTAAATATTGGGAATATATTGGACCAATATTGCACCAATAAATTGTGCTACTAGGAATAAGATATTTCGTTTGGAATCTGGTGATGCTTATTGTCTCACAAAAACCAATGAAGTATTGGGTTAAGTAAAAAATAATTTCGAATAAAAATTAATTTTTAGGTAAAATTAAAAGACAAAATTTTTCTATTAAAAAATAATTTTATTCAATAATATATTCCGTTTTTTTCAACAATTTTGCGCTACCTTTCAGGCAATTTGAAAATTCTCCCAGAACTTCCTAGTTTTATAGGCGAAAAACTCTTCAAGATGCTTTTTGCAATCTTCCAAAGAAGTGAAATTTTTTCCAATAAGAGAATTTTGCAAAGATCTAAATAAATGAAAATCTGACGGTGCAATATCAGGAGAATAAGGCGGATGAGGCAAGACATCCCAACCAAACTGCAGTAATTTTTGTCGTGTTGTCAAAGAGAGGTGAGGTCTAGCGTTGTCTCGATGAAACGCGACATCATGATTTGACAATTCTGGATACGCTTTTCGTAGATTGCTGCCTTTAAATGGTCCAGGGGAATAATATTTCTCGGAATTAATCGTTTGGTTTTGCGGAAGCAGCTCATAATACACGATTCCTTTGCAGTCCCACCAAATACACAGCATGACTTTTTTCGCGTGGATATTTTGCTTCGGTGTGGTTTGTGGCAGTTTATCTTTTTTTCCTCACGATCTTTTGCGCTGTACATTATTATAAACTATCCACTTTTCATCGCCGATTATCATCCATTTCAAAAATGGACAGTTTTCATTGCGTTTGAGCAATAAATCGCAGATAGAGATGCGGTCCATTAAATTTTTATCGTTTAAATGTGTGGGGTATCCAAATATCGTACCAAGATACGTAACCAAGTGTGTGTATGTGTGTGTGTGTGTGTGTGTGTGTAAATAGTTTACAATGGTCTTTTGTGATACATCGATTATCTCTGCGATCTTTCGTGAATTATTTTCTTGTCGTGAATTATTTTCGATTAAACTTTTGATTTGGTCATCATCAACCACCAAAGGCCTACCTGAGCGCTCATGATCTTCACAAGTATCACCGGCACGAAATTTCGCAAACCAATTTTAGCACACACATTCGCTTACGGCATTTTTTCCATACACCGCACATATTTTTTTTCTGGTTTGCATTGCATTCTTCCCCTTGCGAAAATAAAAAAGCATCAAACATCGAAAATATCGTTTGTTTTGCTCCATCTTTCAATAGCCACTAAATAAAAATTACTGAGCCGATTTTGATAAGCGACAACTTAACCCATTAAGTCCTGAATGAACGTTTTTTCATTGCATTTTTCATTATTTAATAAAAAGAAATGATTATACACAAAGGAATTATGAAACAAAATTATTTATTATTAATGAGCATTTTTATTATTTATTAATATTAGTATACAAGAAACATATATGGAAATACATAACAAAATAATATTTAATAAAGTATAATTAGTACAGAAAAAGAAACAATTCTACAGTTTCCTTTAAAAAAATTGGAAAGCTTTTTATTACTATAATTATAAAGTTCAGAATGGGGCACTGGGAGACACATTCTTTGAGGTGAAGTTATTATTGTTTTTATATTTTTCAGAAAAAGGCAATAACACTACTTTTTTTTAAATATCGTTTAAACACCACTTTTTTAGTGATCCAAGTGTGTTCACAATATATATATTTAAATATTTAAAAAAAAATAAGAAAAAAGATCACATTTTTCTTTAAATCTTCTACCAATGAAATAGATCTGTTCATTACATTTCATAATATTTACAATTTTAATTACTTCATTGGTTTTTATGAGACAATAAGTATTACCAGATTTCAAACGAAATATCTTATCTGATGTCTCAATTTTCTTATATTGTATTTCTTGACAATCCAAAGTTGGTCCTGTATCATGGCATTGTTTCAATGATAATTTAGTTCTAACACATGAGGAAGACTGAAGTATAGCTTTTTCATTATATGGCTATTTGTGAGTGTCCTTCCTGGTGCATGGAGTCCTTGAGGTGTCCCAAAAAACTTTCAAATTTAAATGCGCTAAATTCTTCAAGATTTCCGTGTAACTGACAATCGGCAACAATATATGTATTAAATGATGGACATTATTATATACCACAAAAGTCAATCCATAAATTTGACAATTGTACTCCACAAGTAACCTCAGCAATTTATTCGCATCAAAAGCATAATCTTTGCTTAATATAGGATCCACCAAAATTCGAACAACACAAGCAAGTAATAAAAAATTTTAATAAATTTCTCGAAGAAGTTTTTGGAAAATGAGAAACCCATCATATAATAAAAGTCTTCTGAGCTCTGTACTTTTGTAATATTTCCAATCACTCAATTTACGTGGCCTCCTAGCAAAGTCAGATAGAAAAAAAGGTTTTAGATAGTTAAAAAACTTGTCTATTTAAAGAATAATATTATCAGATAATATGTATCTGCTAGTTTCACAATATAATCTTGACAGAATTCTTTTCATAATGCCAAGGTAGAAGAAGTGAAAAGATTTTAAGATAAATTGATTTAAAAGTAGATTAAGTCTTGTAGCCGAAGGGATTACTCCTTTGTGATATTCTTTATGGGTTTGCTCGAAATTCATCGGTCTTTAACGGTGCATCTTTACCAGGAGAATATATCATTCGGTTTCCGAACCATTCACCTTTAATAGTGCACCTGTGATAGAATATTAATGTAGTAGTAGCGGCAGCGGCAGCGGCGGCGGCGGCGGCGGCGGCGGCGGCGGCGGCGGCGGCGGCGGCGGCGGCGGCGGCGGCGGCGGCGGCGGCGGCGGCGGCGGCATGCGGTACCGGTAGTTCGCTTCCGCTCTGGTCAGCAGGGTTTCTGCGCATCTGTGGATAGCCAGTACTTCCGCTTGAAAGCTATTGTGGCTAATTTCCCCAGATGTATGCTCTCTTTATGGTTGTTTCTGGTATCCATAAATTCCTGCGTAGCGGTCATTAGCTCCGGACCCATCGGTATACCAGTAATCTGTCTTTGGATCAATCGAAGAGAGAGTTCTTTTCTAGTCTTCTCTAGTGGGAGGGAAAACTTTGAAAGTTTTTATCAACTAGTGTTTTCTAGGAATTCTGTCCTGTTTCAGCGTGAAAGGGTGCTTGTGCAGAAAGCCGAGTCTTGTGTGTTCGACCCCGACATTTCTCCACTCGCCCTCACATTTGAATCTGTATGCAGCTAGTCTGGCCAAGCAGATGATCGCCTGGTTTAGTGGTGGAGAACAGAGAGCAGTTTCTAGCGCCTCGGGGTGGACCTCATGGCCCCTGTGGCAGCCCTCAGGTAGCTTCTCTGTAGGCTTTTAAGCAGGTTCCTGGCTTCCACCCTCTCCATCCTAGGCCACCAGACAACTTGCATACATTAGTCTTGGTAGCAGTACCATTTTATATAGCCACAGTGCTACTCTGGGTTTTGTGCCCCAGGTCTTGCCCATGGCTCTTCTACAAGCCCACATGCTCGTGTTAAATTTTTTCCTCTTTTCCTCGAGGTGTGATTTCCAGCTCAGCTTAGTATCCAGAGTAACCGTAGGTATTTTACTGAGCTGGCATATGTAATCTCTTTGCCCCATAGTTTTAATGGTTCTATGGGCTCAGGCTTATATTTCCTGATGAAGATCATGGCCGTGGTCTTGGACGGATTGACCATCAGTCCCACAGCGATGCACCAGTCCTGTATGATTCTCAGAGCTTCTTTCATGTGTTCTCTGAGGATGTTTAGGAAGTTGCCCCTAACCACGATGGCTACGTCATCTGCGTCATCTACCAAAGACCAGGAAGTCTGCTTCCTTTAGTTTTGTTAGCAGTTCGTCTACGACCAGGCACCACAGCAGGGGAGAGAGGACTCCTTCCTGCGGGCAACCCCCAGCCGGGCGGTCTCCAACGGTTGCTTTGCCCAGGCTGACGGTCAGATCTCTGCTCGTCAGCATGTTTTGTGTCCAATTTACGAGAGCCTCCGGAATCTCGTGTTTTATCATTGCTTCTTGGATAGACTTATTTGAGGTGCTATCAAAAGCTCCCTCAATGTCTATAAAGACTTCCAGGCCATAGCCCTTGGCCTCTAGTTGCGTTTCAATTTCGCTCACAAAGTGGTGTAGGGCAGTGTCAGTCGACTTGCCCTCCTTATAGGCATACTGAGAGGGGGCCAGTGTCCTTCAAAGAAGGGAACCACTCTTCAGAAACCAATCAACTAGTCTCTCCAATGTTTTCAGAATGAATGACGTGAGGCTGATAGGTCTGACGTCTTTTGCCAGAATGTAGCCGTTTCTTCCTGGTTTGGGTATGAAGACTACTCTTACCCCGCTCCAGGCTTGTGATATGTGTCTCAGGACTATACTAGCCCTGAGCACTCTAGACAGGGGGTCTTGTACGTTTAAGACGAAAAATAAAAATAAGCAAATTTATCATTTCAGCATAGATAGAAAATTTAAAATGTATGTTATTAAATTGAAAAAAATTTAAAATGATAGTAATTCCCTTAAAGACATCATTTTCAATCTAAATAACAAAACAGTTATCAAGTAACAACATATACTCACCTTTCACAAGCAAATTTGCTACTATGCTGATTGACACGTTTAAGCCATGCTCTCGCAGGTGCATCAGAAATAACGTTTCTGATTTTTAATTTATAGCACTTGTCTTGTATAGAAGTGAAACCATTCATTAATTCTTGGATTTCGTAAATAAAATCTTCCAAGAAAGCATCAAGATCTGATTGATTTTTAGTTTTTTTACACCATATAGCTATAATAAAAACTTCTTTTCTACCAACTATGGAACCAGCAATTGATTGGAACCATACAAATCGCCGTATGCTGTTGTAAAATGAAAAACCATCGAAAAATACATCAATTTCTATTATATCAGATAAAGCATTTTCCAATTCTTTACACAGTACAGTTTTTAGACCCGAGAGAATACCATGATACCAAAATTCTTCATCAGCTTTGAAGTTTTTGATAAGTGACGTCGTGTTTCTTGGAGTTTTCAAAACTGTCTTTGCACATGAGGAAGAAATTGGTGATTATTTTTTCTTAAAATTGTTAAAAAATCAGATAGTGCATTAAGTTATATATTTTTTTGAAGAGCCCATTGAGCAAGTTGTTGAACTAACTTAAAATCAAGTTTTTAGAATTAAGAATAGATTCGTGACCGATATGTGAAACCACAACAATTAATTAAAGCGCTCACGGTCAAAGCTAGATCTTCGTGCTGAAATTTCTTCTGTGACTTTGTATACATATCTCAAGTTCAACTGCTCGCCGAATTATATTTTCGGTCTTAAAACACAGTCTTAAGATGAACAAGGATAGTAAATCACAATATTAAATTGATAATCAATTTAATAATTATGATGCTAACAAGCATCTCAATCCCTTATTCCCCCCGAATACTGTAAAGAATTTGAAGAATATCACCACATGCCTCAGTGGTCGAGAAGGTAAGACGCTCGCCCCGGAAAGTCGAGAGGTTCCAGGTTCGATCCCTGGCTGAGGTGTTATTTTTCGCAACAAATTCTTTACAGTATTCGGGGGGAATAAGGGATTGAGATGCTTGTTAGCATCATAATTATTAAATTGATTATCAATTTAATATTGTGATTTACTATCCTTGTTCATCTTAAGACTGTGTTTTAAGACCGAAAATATAATTCGGCGCGCAGTTGAACTTGAGATATGTATACAAAGTCACAGAAGAAATTTCAGCACGAAGATCTAGCTTTGACCGTGAGCGCTTTAATTAATTGTTCAAGTTTTTAGCTTCATTTACATTATAGCAATGTTTTGCACAATACTTATTTTGATTTTGTATACAGCTGTGTCTAAAAAAATAGCAGTGATCTACTAAAAATAATAAACATGCTTACTTCGCACAGTTAACGCTGCTATCTTTACTTCAATTATACATTAAATGTGAAGTAAGGCATCGTCTATAACTTCACAATAAAAGATCCGTTATTCAAGCAGAAATTAGCAATCGATGATTTATTCATTAAAAGTCAAATTTTTCGCGTCCAAAATAATAACAGTGATATAAAAAGCTTCAGGTTTTTGGTCAATTTTAGGAATTATCAATAGAAGATATTTTTTTTTTCATAAAATGAGTATTGATGATTTTTAATAATTTTGATTGAAAATATGTTCATAAAATATTCTTTCTAATGCAAAAAAGTGGGGAGAGGTAAGCACTGTACTCCAGAGCGAAAAGAATTGATAAAAAAGTTAATTCAAGATGGTAAAACTTATAAAGAAGTTGAAAAACTTGGATGTTTTTCAAAACTCATCTCTAATGCTTTAAAATATGAAAAAAAGATGAAACTCATGGCCGGAAACAAATATTGTCTCCTAGAACAGTTCGACGCGTTATTAAATTCTGCAAAAATAGTCCTATGGCTTCTGCAAGATAAATTAAACAAAAGATGGACCTTGAAGTAAGCCTTGGAACTATTCGCAGAATATTAAGAAACAACAATATGAATGCTCGCCATCCCAGAAAAACACCTTTACTGAAGAAAGTTCATCTTACTAAAAGATTAAAGTTTGCTAAAGATCATTTGGATTGGCCAGTTGAAAAATGGAGAAATATCTTATGGACAGACGAAAGTAAGATTGTCTTGTTGGTGGAACGGGTTCTAGACAGTTTGTAAGACGTCCTCCTAATATAACCCCAAATACACAGTAAAGACTGTCAAACATGGCGGATCTAAGATTATGATTTGGGGATGTTTTTCTTATTATGGTGTAGAACCTATACATTGGATAAAGACCATTATGGACCAACATATTTATATAAATATCTTACAAGATGTTATGCTCCCTTACGCAAGTGAGGAAATGACCCTTCAATGGACTTTTCAACAAGATAATGATCCGAAACRTACCAGCAAGCTGGCTAAAAAGTGGTTCAAGAACAATAATATCGAGGTCATAAAGTGGCCAGCTCAATCTCCTGATCTCAATCTTATTGAAAATCTTTGGACAGATGTGAAGAAAGCTGTTTTTAATGCAAAACCAAAAAACACTAGTGAGCTTTGGCAAATAGTTGAGCAATCATGGAAAGCGATACCCCAAGAAAAACACCGAACACTTGTTGATTCTATGAAACGATTGTGAGGCTGTAATTAAAAATAAGGGTTACACAACAAAGTATTAAATACAAATAATTAATTTATAAACAATTTCTGTTTTAATTTATAAACAATTTATCTTTTAATAAAGTTTTATGATTTTTTCCATTTCAATTCAGTGATACTGCTATTATTTTGGATAGTTAGAAATGTCTCAGTTAATACAAAAGTTTAAATATTTCCTTAATGTTGATAAAGCAGGTCTTGTTTTTCGGTTTATTTTACAGATAAATAATCAGACTTTATTTAGGATGAAATAAATTTTTGTTAATAGCCACCAGATTTCGTTATAAGGTATGTAATGCGTTTTTGAGTGTACACTGCTATTTTTTTTGGACACAGCTGTAGTTTGCTCACTATCATAAACAGAATTATTTTCAAACTTCCAATCACTGATGATATTAACAATAGAGTCTATTTGATATTTGTTTCTATTCATATCACAAACTGTATTATATATTTCAATTAAACCAGTATTTTTATTAATATTATGTACAGTCGTGGTCACATTGCAACACTTTATTTTTCAATGGGTTTCGAAACACCACCAATGGGTTTCGAAACGCACCAATATTACGAGAGTGGGAATACATGTATCGTTCATATATCGTTCTTCTCTTCTTCTTCTTATCAAATATCTTTCTGTGTTCCCAATAGAGAATAAAGATGACAAAGTCAACCAAAAAGTCGATTTTCTTTCAAAGAGTTTTCTTTCAAAAAATAATTAAGACAAAATTAATTAAAAAATGATATGGATATGATGACGATGCGTAATAATAAAAGTAATAATATAATAAACAGTATAATAGACGCATCTATGTATTGTTTTATAGCACAAGTTGGTCTGATATCACTGCGTGCATATCTTTTGTTTCAGAAAGAGAGAAAGAAAAAAAGATAGAGAAAATAAGGGTATATTTTCATTTGTTGTACGAAAATTTAAATTTTTCAAGCGTATTAATTGGCTGTAGGACAGAGTTAGAAATTCGAGAATTTCTCTATCCTACAGCCAATTAATATGCTTGAAAAATATGTCGTACAACAAATGAAAATATACCTTTATTTTCTCTATTCCTCTCTCTCTCTCTCTCTCTCTCTCTCTCTCTCTCTCTCTCCCTCTCTCCCTTTTTCATCTTTCTTTCTCACCGAAACAAAAGATATGTGCGCGCAGTCAGATAAAAAATGCAGATCATTTGTACAATAGAATCATAAGTCGTATAGAATCATAAAAAATTGATCAATCACAGTCGAATGTAAAGAGAATATTTGATTAGAATCAATTTCTTGTGGCTTTTTATTGTAGACTAACCCAAAAGATAAATAAAGAAGATACGTACACAAAGAAGAATATGCGTTTACACAACTCATGATTTATCTTTTCTTTGTGTGTGTATTCTCTTCATCTATTATTTAGGGAAATGTCTAGAGATGCGATTTTGAACCTGGACATGTTCGCGATTTTTCCTCTTCCATTTATCGCACTTATAAAAACGCTCTGTCTACCTTGTGCTCGTCACATGGATAGATTGAGCGACTCTGTGTATGTAGTGGAAGGGGAAAATCGCTAGGGTGTATGGTGCCCAGGCTCGAAATTTCATCACTGAGCACAGTCGCCTGAGTTTGATGTCGCTTAGCGTCACATTAATGCGGGAACTATATCACAGAATAACAGTGCCGGTTAAATTATATAATCGCCAATTAAGTTTATGTAAGTTGATTTATGCTCATTTCTACTATATAGATTAACTTTAATCTTAATTTAACTTACTTTTTATCTTTCTCTAATTCTATAAATTAGAAAATCGGAGGTTAAAGTTGATCTATATTGATAGAAATGGATGTTAAGGATGTTTTTGTTGCCGTTTTGTTGTACATTGGTCGATATTCATAATCGATTCTTATATTTAAAATCATCTTAAGAACAATCCTAAGATGTCATGAGTCAATCACAGAGCCATATTAACATTTTAAGACATTCTTGAAATAAGAACTAATTATGAATACCGACTATTATTGCATTTAGTATAACTGAAGATTAAAATTATTTAGGTTAGAATTGATTGCAAGAAATTCTAATCTTTTACAATGAAAAAAGAAGAATATAAAACAAGAATGTAATAACCTTTTCTAATTTTGATATACTTGATCGTGGCACTACAATATCGCATGCATTTTTAACATCATTGTGTTATTATTTATTAAAGAGATTAAAGCGGAATTTTCAACATGACTATCGAAATTGCTATGAAAATACTTATGGATAAACCGGTAAGTTGATTATTTTTACTTATTAAACAATATATTTTTTAAAAATTATATCTGACAAAAAGTTTTTTCCTAAAAATCAACTGTCTATGCAGTACCAGTTTGTATTAAGAGGATGCTGGAGTCATCTGTATTATCAACTAAACGCATATTTTATATTTCTCTATTTTCTTCGTTTTCTTTATACAGAATAAAAAATCCTTTTCTAGAATAAGAAAAAAAAATGCAAACAAATATGGATAAATAAAAAACAATACGAAAAATAAAAAAAAATTTTTGAATTACAGTTTCCTGTTATCATTTAGGTTAATTCATTGCATGATATAAATGATTCCAGATATAACCAAAATAAGAGCATTTGAGTTTGAGTTTTACCTACATTTTAATAATGCAGAAGAACATTATGAGACCTTAAATTTATGATTTTGAAATTTACAAGAGAAATAAACAGAGAAATACGATCAATTGTATGATCATGAAAATTTGTGCGAATGTGCGTGTGTGATATCGGTATAGTAGAGCAATACAAAGCGCAATGTCCTTGTCATTTTCATTATCGACAATCGTGTTATCCTTGTCATTTCATTTTTAGTTCTGAATTAGATAGTGTTACGCCGCAGCACTTTCAGCGCGAGAAAGCTGATTTGAGCGCGCAGTTAGCAATGAAGTTCGAGGAAGAACGATGTTCTTTTGATTCGAGAATAAGCAGATTCAGAGTTTGAGTTTTTTAATTGATGGTTGAGAAATAAAGTTCTCCGTTGTTTCATTAAGTCTTGTGGTCTTATAATTTCCTCACGTACGTTTGTGTCGGGAGTGAGAGTGCGTGTCGCGAGTGCAGGAGTGTACTCGTGGGTGTGTCGCGCGAACGCGAGTACGTTCAAATGCGTCGCGAACGTAACAATATGTTTGTATTATCGACATCGTTCAAGTTCGGCCGTCTGTCCAGCATCCCCTTAAATGGTCAGAAAATATTCATATTAAAATATGTACAGATGGTAAAGAAACTAGATTTGCTGACATATGCAACTGGTCTCCAGATGAATCTAAATTAAGTGATTATCTGGAAAAAAAACCGACTGATACTTGGATTACTTACGAAAATGTTAAAATTTTAAAACTTTGCAGTGCGTATCGTTGTGCCGCCAGAGCGGATACGGGGTTGGGATTGGTGGGCCGAAGAAAAATCAACGCGCTTTTAGTAGTTTTATATTTTCTTTTATTCAATAAACCACTTTAAATAGTATTCACTTGCGTAACATTTATTCTGCGAAACCGTATCTCACGTGTCGGCTCGTCAATCGAGAATCGCCCGCTGTTCCGTCGCGCGTCATATATATAACGCGTTTTGCCGATTTGTTACCAAGTCGGTTCTGCCGATCAGCACCGACATGGTCAGCAAGGTCGCAGTTACTTCCGGGGAAGAAGTGACTGCGACCTTCAGACGGGTGTCGTCTTATCGCTGTAGCTCGTGCCGTCGAGCGACCGCGATAAGCGAAAATTGAACGGTATATGACACGTTTCCGGACTGACTACTTTGTCATGGGAAATACTTATGACATCCCTCCCCCCTTAATGAAAAAAAACGAAGAGATCAAGTTTTCTTATTTTATTTTTACATATTAGTTTTCCTAATATTTATATTACAATCGTGTGCTTAATTGCTACGTCGGGAGTCGGTGTCGCCCGGTTATTGGTAGCTCCATTTTTTGATTGCGCATAGTGTTAACCCTATAACTACTAAAATTATTATTATTATGGTTGCATTCCCTATAGGATATACAAAATATTTATTCTCAAGTATATTTTATACATTTTTTTCTAGTTCTTTGTGTATTTCGTTCAGATTGTTACTAAGTTTGATTAGTTTTATTGGGTTGTCTATTACTTGTTTCAATTTTAGCTTTTTTGATGGCTTTATGCTATTTTTTTCATCATTAGTTTCTCGGATTGAAATAATATTGAATTTAAGGAGGTGAGCCATAATAACTTTAGAATAAGTAACTGACTAGTCGTTTTAAGCGTTTCTTCGGATGTCGTTAGTTTACAGTTAGTTAGTTTTGATCCTAGCGTAATTTTGCCCGTATTTTTTATCATAACTTAATTTTCCTTTTGGTTTTTACAATTAATTGCTATCTCCTGTTCTCCAGGTGTAGAATACAACCAGAATTGTTGTTCTGAAAGAGTTATTCAAAACGTGGTGTTAGTTATTATGTGCCGTTTTTCACAATTTTGACTCGATGTTTTTGCATATATTTGTATTTCGCATAGTGCATCTTCTAGCACGTGATACGTCTGCAAGTTACAGTCGCACGTGTATCTTATGGAGTTTTGGGTGCATTCTTTTAGGTCATGCTTATTTAAGGGGATAAGCTTATTACAGGAGATAACGACGGTTTTCCTTATCTTTGGCTAGGAGATGATATGTAGTCTTTATTAATGTAAATACATTGGCGCTATCTTGTATGGGTACAGGCGTTATTTTAATTATTTCGTATACAGGGTACGCTACAATCGGAAATCTTAATATTGTATATACAGGGTCATCGAAAAGTATCGGACCCCCCTAATATCTTCAGTTAGAATGCATTTTGGAGAAAATGTACAATAGCAAAGTTGTATGGTTTCAAGCGAGGAGTAAGATGATGACCTTAACTTTGATCTTGACCATGTCCTTTAAGCTCATTTCAAGGTCAACCTTATTTTTTTAAATGGAACCCCCTACATTTTATTGCATATTTTTATAGCTTATCTCGAGAGCTTTCCAAAACACTATAAAACATTTTTTCATTAAGTACTTTTTGAGTTATAAAGGTTTGAAGTTAACAATTTTTTGACACAAAATGTAAAATATCTTGTAAAATATTATTTAGTTTTCAGTAATCATAACCTTAATACTTTTGTGCGCGGAATAATGAGACTAATTAATTGGTTTGGTTATGATTACTGAAAACTAAATAATATTTTACAAGATATTTTACATTTTGTGTCAAAAAATTGTTAACTTCAAACCTTTATAACTCAAAAAGTACTTAATGAAAAAATGTTTTATTATACTGTTTTGGAAAGCTCTCAAGATAAGCTATAAAAAGATGCAATAAAATGTGGGGGGTTCCGATACTTTTCGATGACCCTGTATGCTAATTGTAATGCGTGCTTGTAACAATATATTTTTGTATAATTTGCCAATTCGCTGTTTGAATTTTAAAAGGAAAATGTAATCCGCTTGTTAGTAAGGTAGTTGCTTCTCGTAATTCTGTTACTATGGTTTCTATTGGTAATAAGTGAGTTAATATAGCACCGTCATGAAGTCTATAATGTCTTTGACGTCGTTCATCAGGTTAGTCACAATAGTGTTTAGTATTAATAAATGCTCGTCGACATCTTCTCGATGTATTGTTCTTGCTAATTGCTGTTGCATTCTATTTGTGACGTTTAACAGTAGGTTTTCATTACAGACCAATGTTTTCTCTAGATATGTGTCCTATTGTGGCATTTAAGACTTTTGTTTGGTTCCGAGTAACACATTGAAGAGTTAGCAGTTTGTTTTGCAGTAATTTTAGTTGTTCATTTATCAACGTTGCGTCCTCGGCATCCATGGTACCAAACAGTGTCTTGCTTATCATGTCAACCGTTTCTCGTACGGGCGGGAGGAGTGCGTCTATTCCCTCTTCGTGCTCGTGCACTGCCGTAATAATTATAAGTAATTTTATATATAATTTTTTTTGCTTTATTTTATTTTTTTCCTATTTTCTACAACTAACTTATTGTTACTTGCTATGCTTGCTTTTTCTGCTTTTAATGTTCGACGAACGGTTTTAATCGGTTCGCGTGTACGCATATAGTTTTTATTTACGCTTTATTTGAATTTTATAGTTTACGTCAGATAGTTTTTCTGTGACGCAATAGTCCTGTCCAAGGTCTAATTTTTTTGAACGTCCACGTTGTCCAGCGTTTCATCTTGTAATAATACTTTATCTCCTATTTTGAAGGTTTTGATGTTAGAGTCTTGGTTAGCGTATATTTTAGCTTTTATTTTTGCTTCATTTATATGCGATTTAGCTACTTGTTGTGTAGCTCTCAATCTTTGTTTTAATTCTTTCGCGTAATTATCATTATCGTACGTAGGTTTCGGAGGTAGAGACAGAGCCGTAGGCAGAGTAGCTTGGTGCCCATATAGCAATTCGAACGGAGTATAGTTAGTTGCCGTGTGCGGTGTTGTATTATACGTGAACATACGAAATCCATTCATCCCAATTCGTTTGATCTTCGTTAATATAATGTCGTAGGTATTCTGCAAGGGTCCTATGCGACCTTTCTAATGCTCCGTTGCTCTCCGGATGATACGCGGTTATTTGAATTTTGGTAATTCTAAGTAATTTACATATATTTTTTAATATTTCGCTCAAAAAATTAGTACCTTGATCCGTTAGGACTGTTTCTGAAAACAGTCTGGGATGCCATGTTCACAAATTATTTTTGTTATAAATTCTTTCGCTACCGTTGTCGCTTGATCGTTCTTGATTAGGTAATGGGATAGCTTTATTAAATTTTGTAAGGTCCTGAAATATAAGTAGGTATTTATTTTCTAGCGTAGTGATCCTACAATATCTAACGCACATTTTTCGAACGGTTTATCGAAGAGAGCATTGTTGTACTCATATAGAATTTGTTGTTTTTCTGCTTCGCTATATTCTCGTTCTTTTAATTCTTGCGTTACATTATTTACTTGAGGTTAGTCGGTGATAGGATTTCGGCTTAGAGTGTCAGCGTTCGTGTTACCTTTCCCAGCTCGGTGTATTATCTCGTAGTCGTACTCTTGAATCACCACTTTATTAATCTCAATCCGGGATTGTTTACACTGAAGAGCCGGATTAAAGGTTTGTGATCGGTTATTATTAGAAATTTTGTTCCATAAACATAGAATCGTAAATGTTTTACCGCCCACACTATGGCTAATAGTACTTTCTCTGTCGTATTATAATTTTGCTCCGCTTTATTTAATGAATTATTCGTAGTTTCTATTTTCCTGAAGCGTCACTCTTTTTGGGAACTCTCAGTAGCGCGTTCCATTGGCTGGTACTTGATCGTATGATTTCTTCGTTTAACATTTTTTCAATTTTGTCGACTTACCTCTTTCTTGTGTTTCTCGGGTAAGCGATACGGACGGACATTCACCGGCGCGCTATCAGTACGCGTATTAATTTCATGCGTTACGGTCGAGGTGCAGGTTAGCACGTTATCTTCCAAATAAAATGTATTGCAGAATTCTTCGCAGATCTGTTCTAATGCTTCTTTTTCTTCTTTATTTAGATGTTCGGTACGCGACTTTTTCAAACGCTCTTTACGCGCGTACGCTTGCATAGGTTCCTTACCTTTTCGTTGTGTTATTTGCATCATCTGTTTCTCTGCAGTATCCGGTGTCACGTCCTCGGGTAACTCTTCTATCGTTACCAGTGGCATAGATGTCACCACTTGTTCGTCCATTATATTTATTACGCTAATTGGGCATGTACCTTTTTCAGGTTTTACCAGGCAGTTTCCAATGAATATGTCTGTTTCTTCCGCTTTCACGATTCCTACACGTTTCGAGCTGATTATCGCTTGAATAATTGTTTCGCTTCGCGGTTTCAAGATTAATTTGCTGTACGACTGGAGTTTTAATGTCTCGTCGCCAATGCGAAGTCGCTTCTTGCCGTGATCGCACATTGCTTGTTGTTTTTGAAGGAAGTCTATTTCTAGTATCCCTTCATAGTCAGTATCCCTTCATAGTCAGGGAAGTCGTCTTTTACCACATAAATTGTGTGGCGGATTTTTTCGATTCCGTAGTAGTATCGTTGCCCTAATTTTTCCTATTGTGTGGATTTTATGTCTCGTGATTCCTGTCAAGACCATGCGCTCCTCATGCATTGGTGTCTCGTCCTTTAAATTCCTTAATTTAATCAAGGTTAGAATCGCTCCTGTGTCCAACAAAAAGCTGGTTTTTTTCCATTTGGCTTCCTGTATGGGCAAAGTCATTAAGTCTAAACCGATATTTGCCAGAGAATTTCCGTGTATCTGTATCACCTTGTATCTCTCGTGCCGGTCGCGACGTTTTAGTTCTTGGCACTTCTTCTTTTTCTTCTTCGCTGCTGCTGAACGAGAAGTTAGAGTCGTTGTGCTCTTTTTTTTCCTTTTACAGTAATGTGCTCCTGTGGTTTCTTATTATTATTTGGACTTTGTTGACGTTCTTGCATTTTTTCGGGGCGTCCATGTAGCGTCCAGTTTCTTCCGGCTGTCTGGCCATCTTGCAAGGTATGTAATACTTTTCCACTGTATTTATTTCGGTGTATTTATTCGCCCAACGCAAATCTGTTGGCATAGCGGCTGGTGCGGCAATCGCGTCCATAGTGTCCTGCCTTTCCGCACTTGTGGCATTGAACCGTAGAATTTCGCATGTTTGGTGTGCGCCCAGCTTCAGTTTTTCCTCAGGGGTATTGGCTGCTTTTTGGATTCGGGTTTCCTTCTCCTCAGCGCTGGCCCCAACTATCGCCTCTTGCAATGTTCGATATCGCTGTGATCGAATTAACAACTTGATATCCTCATGTAGCCCTATTTGAAAGTTGTGCAACGCTTGTAGCTTCTTCAATATTGCACGCTGCTGTTCCACGGTGTGGTTTTGATCCTCTTCCATGGACTCGAACAATTCCATAGCCAATACGTCTATGCGACGCCCGAAATGCGCATTTTCTCCAGCTTTCTGCTTGAGCGAGTTAAACTCTAATTGCAGGTGGGCTGTGCTTCGCTTACTTAAATATTCAGCCTCTAATTCGTGCTTTAGCTGTTTGTAACTACGCACGTCTCGCGTATGGAAGTCCACCATTGCTTTTCCTTTAAATTTGGTGCAAAGAATGGCTTCCAACAATGTTTGCTCGTCCGCGGAGTGAATATTTTTCATCGCGTAATTAGCAGCATTGATAAATTCGCGCACGCGATTCCTTGAATTGCCGTCAAATTCCGGTATTATGCTTCTCGCTTCTTTAATATTAAAAATCCAAACGAAGGTCTTGATTGATTACGTCTTCGTGCGTTCGCCCGTAAATTAAATCTAAACGAGTGATTAGAATGCTCTAACGTTTCTTGGCGTTTACCGTAGCGATTCGCATGCTCGTTTCCGGGCAGTCCTACTAGCTAGTAATCACAATTATCGGATCTCTTGTAGTAATTCGCGTATTAAGACGTTTTCGCGCTGGTCTCCACCGTAAGTGATTCTTCTTGAACGTCCTGCTTCATGGTTTCTTAGCAACGAATTTCTTAAACGCTGTATTTCTTCGTCTATTTCGCTATATATAGGGTTTTCAGGTGCGCGGTTCTGGAGTATGTGCCATTTCGTTGTTTGATGTGATTAGGCTGTAATCGTTCGCGTCGGAAGGATAATAGAACTAGCGTTCTATAACTACGTTCGCTGGTATGCTTGTTTGGCTTTCGTCGCTCGAATTCTCATTGATTAAGATTCTGCGCACATTATAGCGTATAGCGGCAAGCGCTCTACTCGCGATTTGTATTGACGTTAATTCGCGTCTGGTCGGTTCTTGCAGTATCAAATTCGGGGAATGTTCGTTACGCGTGTGTCTTTCGCTAGACATTCGTCTTTACGCTTATTCTAAACACATCGCTCACACGTTTATAAAAATTTTTACGGACTTACATTAACTGCGCAAAACATATCGCTGTAATCTCGTAGATACTCTGCTTGGCGTTGGCGGGTTGTCGTGCGGTAGGTCAGCGTCGTCTCGGGTTGCGCTGTTATCTGCTTTCTGGCTACTCTACCGGGTGCTTTCTCGCTCTGGATCGGGCTTACGTTTTGTTCCTTGGCTGCTACATCACCTGTTACTGATCCACTCTCGTTTTTTGCAAATTATCAGGTCGGCGTCTTCAGGGCCCATCCAGTCTCAATCCCACCACTGCCACCAGATGTTGTGCCGCCAGAGCGGACACAGGATTGGGATTGGTGGGCCGAAGAAAAACCAACGCGCTTTTAGTAGTTTTATATCTTCTTTTATTCAATAAACCACTTTAAATAATATTCACTTGCGTAACATTTATTCCGCGAAACTGCACCTCACGTGTCGGCTCGTCAATCGAGAATCGCCCACTGTTCCGTAGCGCGTCATATATATATACAGGATGACCCATTTTAACTTAGACAGCCAAATAACTCGAAACATCGCGATTAAATAAAAAAAT
>JANQDE010000303.1:76528-93496 GCA_037157785.1 Cephalotes varians
TGAAAATGAAGGTCAAGGCCATTGTCAAGGTCATAGTTCAATCAGCCCCTTCATATCCAACAATTTTTGTTTTAAATATTTTTTTATTTAAAAAATCTCTATACTTATTTGTTATTATTTATATGCGTCGTCTGAAAAGTAACGCTTCTCAATATATATATGTACTGGTTATGTTACGATGAATATTATCACATGCCTCGGTAATCGAATTGGTAAGACGCTTGCCTCGGATAAGCAGGAGGTTCCAGGTTCAATCCCTGGCTGAGGTAATATTTTTCGCAATAAGTTATTTACAGATTTTTAAGATGCTATTAGCATGAATAATTATTTGAAGATGTAAAGAACTAATTTAGGATTTTATTTAGCTCAGTTTGGAAATGCGTACGAATCCGACAAAACTGTCGGCTCGCAGTTCAAAAGATAACTGAAAAAGTTTGAAAAAATTGTAACTTAAATGTATACAATAATATAATTAGGCTCCCAAGATCTAGCTTTGACCGGATAGGCAAAATTCTCATTTGATTCGATGAATTCGATGACGGTCAAAAAGTCTCTATACTTATTTGTTATTATTTTTTTATTTAATCGCGATGTTTGCACGCACGCACGCACGCACAGAGAGAGAGAGAGAGAGAGAGAGAGAGCGCGCCATTTATCTATATATGTTTGTGCGTGCTTGCGTGCGTTTGTGTGTGTGTGTGTGTGTGTGTGTTTAATTGTTTTTAATTGGAAATGATTTCTGCGTATTTATAAACTTATTTATACAGAATGTTTACATTATTTTGTTTTCATTTTAAATACTCATTCTCTCTTAACTTATGTATTCTGCAAAATTTACGTAATTGACTTATTTGCTAATTTTTCCTTTCATTTGTTCTTCATAGTACGTAATGTTACATTTTAAATATATTTTATATTAGTTATATTTTAAACTTTTTTAAACTTTTCTATGATGCAGGAAATCAAAACAATGATTAGCCATCACTTATATCTTATAATGATACAGATGCAGAAAGTGTTGACGATATTCAAACAAAAGAAATACAAAGTAAGGATTTCTCTTATTTTTATTATGTTGAATTATTAAACTGAAATTATATAATTCGATTATTTTTTTTATAATGCTTTCTGACTTTTTTTGACATTGCAGAAAACCAAAATAATAATCAGACATCATCTACGTCATATCATAGTGATACAGATGAAAAAAGTGTTGACGATATTAATACACAACAGAGTAAAACTTTTTTGTTTCTTTAATATATCGATATATTGTGAAGTAGAATCATTTCAGTCATTTTTTTTGCAATATTTGTACGTTATGCACACAGCACACACCTTATCCAAGGAACATCGCATAGATATCATGATATCCATATAATGTATGCAATATTCTTCGGACATAGTATACTGTATAGGATAATTTGCATTATAACTTAAAAGCTTAAATTTTTCTACAATCTTAATAGTATTAATGTTCTTTCATGAAATGAATTTTATGCAATGAATTTTTTATTGTTTTTTTTGCATGTTTCTTTTTTTTCAGATGTGTCGAATCCATATAAATATCTCAGGTATCAGAAAATGAAAATGTCAATGCCAAAGTTAAACTTATCGATCGAATTCACGTAAGGGAAAAAGAAATAAAAACAGGAAATGTTCAGAAGAATGCAAAAACAAATAATCAAATTAATAAATCAAAATAAAAAAAACAAATTTGAGTCTGAGCCAAATATAACAAGTAAAGTTAAAAAGTTTTAGTTTTCTTCTCAAATAAAATTTTTAAATATTTAATGTGTATTTGCGTGCATATGTGTGTATGTGTTTATAAAAGGATGGATGTGGGTGTGCAGCATATACATTGTAATTAATTTGATAAACATATTATAAGTAAAAAAATGTTTTATATTTTTCTTTTTTTTCAGCTTGTCATACATCATCTTCAAATTCCTTCAACAAATCTTCATAAGAAAAATAAACGTTTCACAGATAAATTCAACTAATTTTCGTATTAGTAAATTAGAATATTAATACCTATTCATAATTAATATACATTCATAATTATCATAGTCAATTAATTCAATCTCAATAATTTAGCTGGTATAATTCTTTCTTTTGCTTAAAAGTTAACGAAATCTCTATGAGAATTGTATATATACTCTTTTTTGGCTCGACATAATATTTCTTTATAAAATTATTTTTCACTTATAACTACTATTCATATAATACAAATATTTCTTTTTTACATTGACAATGCTTTTTGTCTTAAAAATTACAGAAATCGGAGGAAGGACTATAATGGTCGCCATAAATGATTTACGAGCTCGCATTGACAATACTTCATGTAACTATCACAAAAATTACGGCAACTCGTTCTCCTGTAGAAACATTTGATAACTTAATTGGTATTCCAACTCTTCCATTGATTTCCATGAGAGAATTGAATAATTATGAGAATTTTTTATTACAAGAAGAAAAGTAATTGATGATGGTAAAAAATATTTTCTTCCTTATTATATTTCGGAAACATTCATTACAATGTATATGTCTTTTTCCTTTTATCGTGTGTCACAAGTTGGACTTTTAGCAGAGCATGGCAAAGAAGATTTTAAAAATTCTGTATATGCCATGATGGGCAAACTAATGACAAATAAAATTGCTGTAAATTTTAATTTTAAAGGGATTTATAGAGAAGGAACAACTATTAAAAAGAAAAAATTTCAAAATACTTTACCTCATGGTCTTGTTATAGGTACATAAAGATTTCGTTATTTATATGATCAACATTAAATTTTATATTTAAAGGAATTGTATTAAGTTTATAAATCTTCTTCATTTCTTGAAACTCTTTTTATAGATTTCTTATTTTTTTACAGCTGCTTTAAAAAGACATAGAAAACACAGAAATGACAGAGGTCTTCAGTTCTTTTATAGTAGAGAAACCGCAGATTCTTATATTGGAACCTGGTTGAAAGATGCAATAAAGCGTTTTAAAAATGAAAAAATAAAATCAAAGATCAGCAACAAAATAAAAACAACAGTGATGAAAAAATATAAGAAGTGGAATAATCTCTTTTGTTTTTGAAATAGATTTAATATTTTACATACATATTTTTTTTTATTTAAATTGCAAGTTTTAAAAATATTTCAAAAGTTTTTACTATGATTTATAGAATTGTTAGAACTTTCATAAGTTTAATAAATGTTATATTTGTTCTTTTTTTTCGGATATTCAAGTTTCCCAAGTTTTTTTCTTTAACGTATATTTGTTTGTACTATATAAAAGTTATAATAAGTTTAACAGGTCAGTATTGAAATTATTATATTTCTCTCTTTCAAACATATGTGATTATCAATCGAATTTAACTGTACATCTTGCTGTATTAAGTAATTGATTTGTCTGTTGATTTTCATTTTACGGCAATTGTTTTAACAAATTTATTTATATAGTTAATCAAGTGTTTAATAAATGTTATAATAATAACATTAACATACTTTATGTGTTTTAAAAAATAAAAATATAAAAGTTTATTGATTTTTTTATTTCTACATTCTTATAGATCTCTAAGGCCGATAAATTCATAATTGATTCTTTAAGAGTATTTTAAATAATGTTTTATAATCTAATCAACCAATCACAGAATTATATTAGCATCTTAAGACATTACATATGACGGTCCTAAAATAAGAATCGATTATGAATATCATTATAAGTTAGACAAAGAGATTTGGAATTTTGACCAAAAATACTTTAATCGATGAGTTAAGAATTTGCATTTATATGGATTTGAATTTATATAGAAGATAGAAAGATATCAAAATTGCTTTTATATTTGTGTGGCTATTGGAATAGAATGAAGCTTTTTTCTATAAGGCTATTTTGTTTAGCAATGTTGGAATAAATAATTCTAATCAAACTAATTCAGTCTGAACTTAATCGATAATCTATATTTAAATAAAAAACGAGCTGTTTCTTAGTAATTAATTAATAATTCTATTAATGAAATGTGAACATCTATCTTGCTCGTCCCTTTTCCTGGCGAGATAGGAAAGACAGTGCGGACGTGTCACGTTCTTGCGTAGTAGTTGTAAGGCCTTACAATACAGATAAGTGATAAATAATAAGATTAAAGATCTGTTATTTTGTATTTATTAATTCGGGAAACTAGATTGACTGTAATTTTTTTCATTGTAATTTTTTTTAAACTAAGTTTTATTTGTATTTCAAAAGTTCTGAATACATTCTTTCTTTCTTGAAAGTCTTATGTCTATTGATGCTATAAGATTGCTTAGTAGCTGTATGGATTAGTTCAGTAGAACATCTATTACGTGTTGCTGGGTGGAACATTTAATTTGGAAACACATATCCAATTTAAAAGTTCATCAAGCAATAATACTTACGTTTCTAACAGTACATATTGATTATTTGTAGTTTGTGCTCTTTTTATTTAGAATTTAGAATTCTTTTTTGAGCCCGATATAGTTCAGAAACATAAATATTATAGCTAGACGGATTAATCCAGATAATCTAGAATGAAAAAAAATATTGCTTTAACAATAACGATCCCGGGAAAAAATTATATTTATATGGACATATTTTATATATAATTATAAATAATTGTATGTAAAATATGTTAATAATTATATATAATTATATACAATTATATACAATTATATACAATTTTATATAATTTTATATAATTATGTATGAAACATTTTTTTCCGGGATGTAATATCTACGTGAATATGTCGAGGTAATTCTTAGAAGAATCGATTCGAAATATCGATTAAACTTCTACGTGGATTCTAGTACCAGAGAGAAGCCTGAAAGCGGCCATCCCGGCCTTTTTCGTAGGACCGAGAATCCATTTGTGAATTTAACACGGACATGCACCACATCCATTTTTGACACTACGATTTTATTGACATTATGGCTACCTAGTACCATTGTCGCTAAAATAGATGTACGTGACGCTAGTGTACGGGGGTTTCGATGGTCCCACGAAAAAGGTCGGGATGGCCGCTCTCAGGCTTCTCTCTGCTAGTACTGTCTTTGAGGGGATCATCCACTCGATTAGTAACATAGATTCCACCTAGATAATCAACATAATAAGAACGTGGATTCCACGTGCCTGTTTTCATGGAGTGAGCGCGTCACGCGTCGCGTCATTCGTTGTGTTACGAATTAACCAATGAAAATGTCCTATTTTTTATTACATTATTTGTCATAGCATTCGTTTAATTGATTAATTCCATTGACATACAGAACTGGATCGCTGATCGCAGTGATGGGGCCACGCGTGGAATGAAAGGCAGATAATAATATAATAGTTTATATTTTTATGTATTAATTTTTTTAATATATTGCACTTATAGTCCTTTCTTAAATTCCACTTGGCGCCATTTCCTAATATCATTTTTTTTGTAGAAAGTATATATATATATGACAGGTTTTTTGAAAGATAAAATTATTGTTCTGTTTTGATTTTGAAAAGAGCGTACTTGGCGCCTTTTTTTACCTTTTTTTAAAAAAGATAATTTTTGCTAGATTATTATATACGATATAAAATTCTCAAAGAAACAAAAGAAAACTTTATAAAATTTTCAATGATATTTTTATATTAACGTAAATAATTGTAAACACATACACTATTGCTCAAAAGTATCAGATCATCTGTCGAAAACATTCGCTAAGTTAAAATATCAATAGCTCAGCATCCAATTATCGTATAGAAACGAACAAAATTGCAAATTAAAAGGGGACTCTCAGCTTTCTAGTCGCGTTAAGATCATATAGATATGTCAGTTTGTCATTCAACTGCGTTAAATTAACTAACGTAGTGTTTTTGTGTTTTTTCTTTATCATTTGAAACAACTGTCGTTTTTGTAAAATTGATCACAGATAAAAATTGTAAAAAATATTTGAAAGCTTATAGGTTCAGTTTTAATTTCACTTATTAAAACTTAATCTACTATTTTTTTCGTATAGTTATTCAATTTTTTGTGCAAAAGTACGGTATTTTTATAATAACTCTTATCTTGAAAACTTGCGACTTACGAGAAAAAGTCTGAGAGAAAAAAAGTTGCATCTTGTAGTTACCTAAAACTTGGCGCTGCTAGTATTTTAAGATGTAGCGCCAAGTTTTTTTGTATTTTTTAATATATTTTTTTTATTTTGATTAAATTTGTTATTTTTTTATTAAATATTTCAATTTTTTTAATAGTTTATATTTTTATGTATTAATTTTTTTTAATATATTGTATTTATCCTTAGTCCTTTCTTAAATTCCACTTAGTGCCATTTCCTAATATCATTTTTTTTTTGTAAAAAGTATATATATGACAGCTTTTTTGAAAGATAAAATTATTGTTCTTTTGAATGATAAAATTATTTTCGTTTTGAAAAGAGCGTGTATTTGGCGCCTTTTTTTACCTTTTTTTTAAAAAAAGGTAATTTTTGATAAATATTATTTCTTTTTTTTTAGTAATATATAAATTAATTAGATTTTGCTAAAGAGGGTTCACCACCACCTCGACAAATTTTCAGTATGCAGTATATGATGATGCTCTTTAATTAATTATATTACAAAAATAGAAAATATAAACAATGAGCAGTAGCAGTAGTGAATGAGATTGTACGAGTAAGAAATTGACTGATCACAGTAAACTATTCTTCTTACATTCGACTGTGATTACCACGCATTACTTTATCATGTTACATTCAATTTTAATTATTGTACTTCATTTATTGTTGTACTTCTTGTATCGTTCAATAATTAAAAAGTTATTGCTGTTGACTATATCTTCAGTTATTTTAGTTTATATTATTCAATTGCAAATGCAACAGCATGGAAAAAAAAATAAAAAAAATAATAAAATGAGACATAGGTATTCATAGTCCGTTCTTATTTTAAGATTGTCTCAAGTAATATCTTAAGACGCTAATATGGCTCTGTGATTGGCTTATGACATCTTGAGAGTGTAAGACAATCTTAAATATAAGACTCGACTATGAATATCAGCCATATTATTATTATACGAAACAGGTAAATATATTTGTATATACATACGAGTAAAAGATCATCAATAATTATCAATAATTTATTGTGCAATATGAATGACTTGACATAAGTAAATAACTCGACATATTTATTTCCCCTGCAATTTAAATAATCTGTACTAATAGAAGTCTTTTACTATAATTTACAACATTATATACTTAATTTTTTTTAAATAAACCTGAAAGGTCAATATATTGCAGTCAAAGTTCAACATTATGTACATCTTCTGTTAATTGTTCATTAAATTCTCGAGTTCTGCACTTTTGCTCCTCTTCCAAGTTCTTGCACTAAGAAGCTATACTCTCATTTGCCTCATCATTTTGCTTCAAAGCCTCTTTCTCATTTATCTTTTTGATAACTGTAACCTTTTTCTTTACTATTTCTATAGAATCAATATTTTTAACGTAATATCTGTGAAATGAGTCCTTCTTTGGTTGCTTGCACTTAACCGAGAGATTTTTCAACATCGTAATATGACCTCTGGGGCAAAATGTATGTATGTATGTTATGTTATTGTTTTCTTTATCTCTACACCTATTCAAAGTATACATTCTCCTCATTTAATTCATAATCTGGTTTATTATAACGTTTACTATCGTGTGTACGTCTCTTGCTTTCCACTTTTTCGATACATTACATGTCCTTTGTCGATACATTACACATTATATACTATATTTCCACTACACTATTCTTACTTTTATATTTCCTACAATATGACACTAATTCAGGACCAGAGACCACGGCGGAAATAAAAATAAAAATGATTATACACTATGAAAATAAACTCACCAAATGTTATCGACCGCCAATGGTCGCGCCGATCACTTTCTCGCTCGCTCAGTTTTCGATCGCTACATCGATACATTTGCGAGGTTTGGTCGCGAGCGCCTCTTGCGTCAAAAACTGCAAAAGGACACCATCCTCACTCTTCGCATCCAGCGACGACGACGTTTCTTAACCCTTCGTCTGTAAAGGTGGGTCGTTCGTATCTCAGCAAAAACTGTTTTAGTTCGTATTTCCTGGGGAAGGGGAGGGGGGTTCTTACTAACCCTACCTAAAAAAAGTTATGTTAGAAGGGGACCTAACGCCCAAGGCCCAAGGTTTCAGTCGCATTGTAGCTGTTGCTGTGTACAATTGAATTTCAAAGGAGACACAAAAGACCCACCTTTACAGACGGCGTATRTAAAAGTTACAAGCAAGCAAAATTTTTTATTTCATTTTAACGTACTTTTTTACATCAGTAAATGCAAAATGTAAAAAAAACGTAAAATATATAAGAAAAGTGTGTATTTTTTATACCGGTTTGCGACGATCATAGAATTGTATGCTGTGATAGTTGTGTAGAGTAAACCATTTTTATATTAAAATATTATTTTTAAAAGATTAAATGTGAAATAAATAAGTTTGTAACCATTAAATATGAAATAAATTACTTTTTATAATAAGTATGTAATACATTATTTTTCATCATTTTCAGAGTCGAAACTTAAGCATTTTTTTTTTATTCATCATATGCAATATTTTTTTCCTCAAAGTACTATCATTCCCCTTTAATTTGCCGTTTGGTACGTTCAAAAATCTTTTTTTTTCGAAAAGTTATGAATTTTTTATTGTAACATTTACTTTTCACGAGGTGACCCTATTTATTTAAACAAATAAAAAAATTTAAATCAATTTTCACTAATATGACGATTGAATCACAAAATTGAAGGTCCCAAACATATGCACGAATTTTTTCAGAATTTTTTTTATGGGTTAAGTGGGTGAAATAACCGCGGGACACCAATGACACACCTTTACAGCTCCCGTTGCCCGTAAAACCCTTTACAGACGAAGGGTTAATAATGATTTTATCTAAATTTAGACATTGCGTCGCAATATCTTGGCTCGTAGGGCACGTAGAAAAAAAATAAAAGCATTTTTATGATATAAATCAAACCCAAGCTATCGATTGAGCCTATTTAAAATTTAATCGGCTCAACCGTTATTGAGATCTGATAATTTCAGGTGCTCGCAACTCGCTGGCTCGCGTATAGATACACGGTTCGGTCTCGCACACTTTAGCGCCGAGACACGACCATGTCTCTTGATAACGTTCCTTCTCTGTCTACTAAAATCTGATTCATTATTGTTGCTCTGCAGAGCTACAATAATCAATCAGGCTAATCAATTAGGTTATTATTATCTCTCACTCCACGAGTATTTATACTGCCACCACTGCGATCAACGGTCCAGTTCTATATATCGATAATTAATTCCGTGACGGATGACGTAATGCGCTCAGTGGAAATTCACTCTTACATAAGGCGCACGTCTTTGTCCATACTACGTGATTGATCAATGATAGTGAGCAAGGTCCGCTGTTAACACTTTGCGGCATATATTTTCTGGAGAACAACTTTTTCGGAAATGATACGGTTTTATAAGTTTTTGTGGTCGCTGATCACGAATCCGTTTGAAGATTTGCGAAATTCAAAATGGCGGATCCAATATGGCAGATTACTTGACAAAAATTTTAGAATTTGAGGTTTAAAAATATATTACCGTATTCTACGTATAATATAAAATAAAAAAGGCCTGTAGCGATTTTTTGTAAAAATGCATACTTTTCGAGAAAAAAATCATGAACATCCGAAATCGTAAAAGTTACTTCCAAAAGAACATTCGATTATCAGGCCAAAGAAATTTAGTAGATTTTTGGATAAAGTACATACGGTATAAACGGTTCTTGAGGTCACTGATCACGAATCCGTTATTAGATTCGCAAAATTCAAAATGGCGAATCCAATATGGCGGACCACTTGACGAAAATTTCAGAAATTTAGGTTACAAAAAATACAGCTATATTCTACATAAAATTTGAAATAAAAAGGGTCTTCGGAGATTTTTTATAAAAATATCTCTTTTTCATGTAAAAAAATCAAGAATTTTGTGTTTTTGAATATTCATAATTTTTTTCCTCGAAAACGATGCCATTCTATGAAAAATCGCTCAATAGCTTTTTTATTTTAAATTTTATGTAGAATACAGCTGAATTTTTTTATCCTCAAGTTCCAAAATTTTCGTCAATTAGTCAGCCATATTAGACCTGCCATTTTGAATTTTGCAAATGTGACAATGGATTTATAAGCAACCCCGAAAAAACTCCTATATCATAGCTAGTAACATATTGCTCTATCTTTGTCACTCATTAAACTTATCGCTCTATGTAGAAACCCTTAAGTCCCGGTCTATAATAGATGCAGTAAGCATTAAGCCTTGAGAAATTAACCAATCACACTCTTTGAATGAATTTGAAGAGTATATGCAACTATGATTAATTTCTTACGGCTTAAGGTTTACTACACTTATTGTAGACCGAGACTACTAGAGACTGGACATTTAAAGCCTCATACTGATTGGTGCACGTGACTTCTGCTCTACTAATGGCGACGCCAATAAGGAACGCTGCTCAGCCGAGCGTGAATGGACATGAAGAAGAATGTTAAAAAGCGCTGATTTCTGTCTAAAAAGATATAAGCAAAAGGAATAGTGTTGTTTTATGGATTTTGATTTCTTGAATAAGATAATGTTAATAAAATACTCGAGGCGGATGGGGAACACCTTGAAAATTAAGCGCGAACCATGTGTATTTAAACAAATTTTAATATTCTTAATTTTCATAATATTCCCCAAACGTTACGAACTTTTTAACTTTCTCGTATTTAGAAAATAAAACTCTACAAAAAAAAAACACTATTTATTTTACTTATATACTTTTTTAACAGACATCGGTCTCTTTTTAACACACTCTTTTGGATTGAAATATTAAACATGCTTGCATTCTAAATTTAAAATGATATTACTATTGATGAATTAATAATGTACAAATAATGGTGTGTGTTTGCGCGCGCGGTATGTGTGAGTGCGTATGTATGTGTGAAGTAATGATGTGTATCAATGTGTCTTCTGAAGAATGAATTATATATGAAATAATTACAAAACTATCTCTCCATGTGGCACACGTATCACTTGGCCACATGACGAATGAAGAATATAATCTATAATGGAGTATAATGACCATGAATGAAAGCTGAATTCCGTAAAGCGCATATACGCGCATATGTTTATTACAGTATACGTGACATAAACTATAAATGCGCGCATATGCGCTTTACGGAATCAGCTAGAAATCGACAACAATCAATAGAATCGATTCATCGATTCATCCCCGCCATTTGTAAAGCAAAGTCCAGTCTCTAGTGAAAAATCTCTAGTCTACGTCGATCAATGTGCCATCTTAAAAAACGCAAACAGTACATTTCCTCACTAATGACCAGGCGATGATGATGATAATGATGATAATATTGACATTTCTTAAATCAAAAATTTTCCTTTCAAGAGGCACAGTAGTGTCTCGGCGCCTAGTTACGCATAGCGGGGCAGAGCCGAGACAGCAGTGTCTCTTATACGCGAAACATAGCATTGACAGATCCTTCGATTATCGGATCTCAATAACGACTGGATCAATTAAATTTTAAATAAATTCAATGGATAGCTTGAGTTTAATTTATATAAGAAAAGTGTTTTCACTTTTTATTTACGTAACTCCCGAGCGGAGATATTGCGATGTAATGTCTGAAAGTGAAATTTTTGATTTAAGAAATGTCATTATTGTCATCGTCGTCGTCTGGCCAGTGGTGAGAAAATGCACTGTTTGCGTTTTTGATGTAAGATGGCACATTGATCGGCGTATATCAGAGACACTTTATTACTAGAGACTGGGCATTTGCTACATACGCATTCACAACACCACGCGCGCGCGCGCGCGCACTCACACGTATACACACCATTATTTGTACATTATTAATTCATCAATACCAGTAATATCATTTTAAATTTAGAATACAAGCATGTTTAACATTTCGATGCAAAAGAATATGTTAAAAAGAGGCCGATGTTTGTTAAAAAAATATATAAGTAAAAATGAATAGTGTTTTTTTGTAGAGTTTTACTTTCTAGATACGATAAAGTTATTAAAAAGTTTGTAACGTTTGTAACGAATTATTTTGAAAATTAAGAATATTAAAATTCGTGTAAATACACCTAGTTCGCGCTTAATTTTCAAGGTGTTCTCCATCCGCCTCGAATATTTTATTAACATTATCATATTCAAGAAATCAAAATCTATAAAACAACTATTCCTTTTGCTTATATTTTTTTAGGCAGAAATCAATGCTTTTTAACATTCTCCTTCATGTTCGTTCACGCTTGGCTGAACAGCGTTTTTTATTGGCACCGCCATTAGTAGAGCAGAAGTCACGTGCACCAATCAGTAGGAGACCTTAAATGTCCAGTCTTTATTAAGGTCTACAATAGGTGCAGTAACTCTTAAGAGTTAGAAATTAATCATAGTTGATTATTTTTTTCAAATTCGAGTGTGATTGGTTAATTTCTTAAGGCTTAATGCTTGCTACACCTATTGTAGACCGGGACTTAAAGGTTTCTACGTAGACCGAGGAATTTAATGAGTGAAAAAAATAGAGTAATATGTTATTAGCGATGATATCGTGCTCTCCGAACGCGCCCTATGTATGTATATATGTATTAAAAAACTTAATTGTCCAAGCAGATAACAGATTGTAAGATTGTATTGACAGATTGTATTGATAACAGACGTCGACCATTGCAATTAGGGTTCCATAACGCGTATTGCTGTACGCACGTATTCGCGCGTATCGAAGCTTCGATCAATCGCTGATGTTCCACCGTTTTATGCACGCTTCAATTTTATTCTAATGTCCCATGTAGCGGATCGCGCGTAAGCGAATTAGCAGATCACCAATCACAGAATCGTTCTGTTAGATTTGCTGCAAAATAATATTTAAAGTTGTCTGTGATCTGCTAATTCGTTTATGCGCGATCCGCTACATGGGACATTAAAACAAAATTGACGCGTACGTAAAACGGCGGAACATCAGCGATTGGTCGAAACTTCGATACGCGAATACGCGCGTACAACAATACGCGTGGGACGGCATCCTTACGCTGAACTAATTTACGATAGAAAGTTGCGCGACTATTACTGTAAGATATTACATCGTTGTAAACACAACTGCCGCGGATGTCTTTAACAGCGGACCTTGTTCACTATCATTAATCAATCACGTAGAGCGGACAAAGACGTCTTATGTAAGAGTAAATTTTCACTGAGCGTGTCATGTGTCACGTTATTCATCACGTCACGGAATTAATCAATGAAATGCTATGGCAAATAATGCAATAAAAAAAGGGATATTTTCATTGGTTAATTCGTAACACAACGGATGACGCGACGCGTGACGCGCTCAGTGAGAATTCATCTTAACGCGTCATATAGGGCACGCGCGTTAAATGTACAGAATATATTCTATCAAATAAATAAAGAAAATTTTAAAACTAACTTTAGAAATTAAAAAAGTACTTTTATCATTTATTCAATTAATTTATAGGTATTTATATTATATTACACACAAGAGACATATTTTAACTTATTAGAAATAAAGACTACGATTTTTTAATTTATAGCGTTTTTCATTGATAGACATAGTGGGCACTGAGTGCATTTTGCATTAAAATCGACGCCGTCTATTGGACGCTGAATTTCTGCATTTAGTGCGCACTAATTCTGTCAATGAAAAAACGCTATTACTTGCTATAAAAGAGATTTTCAGAAAACAGAAAACATGAAAAATATCAATATAAAATAAAATATTGATATATCTTATTTTTAATTAAACAATATTCACTTTTTGGGATACATTTTGTTGAATCAAAAATTTTAAAAACCGAAATAGTGATGGCTTTTTTTACATAGCATATTAAATATTAAATTTTAATATTACATATTAAATATTTGCATCATGTTATAAGAATGTTGAATAGTAAAAGCAATACGTAAGTTTACTGCATGTATATTATTTTGAACTTTACAATATTAACAATTAAACAATCGTACAAAGCATTGAATGTTATTATTTCCTAATGGTTCGTGTATTAACGAAAGTCATCATACATCTACATTGTTCTAGAGATGCTAAAGTTCTTTATATGTTATGTATTACTACAAAATGTGTGAAATCACAAACAAAATTATCTTTTTAAAAAAAGTACAAAAAAGCGCCAAGTATACGCGCTCAAAGAAGATTTTCAAAAATAACTCTTGCACAAAATATTAATATATTTATTTTAATTTGACAATACAAAATGTATGAAATTACAACAAATCTATCTTCGTACAAAAAAGAGAAATAATTTATTTTTCCTACAAAAGTAGTGATATCAAAAAAATGCGCCTACTGTAAAAATGGATGTTTAAATTTTTTTCTATAAAAATAATAATATCTAAAAATTGTGCTAACTATAAAAGTAAAATAAACTAAATCTATTTCTTTATTACTATTCTTTGGTTAGTGTTCATAGTTTGATCTTATATACACTTACTGACAAAAGTTAAGAAACAAATCAATTGCTCGTGAACTGTTGTATTTTTTTTTTATTTTTCGAAACATTGGAATTGGAATCAAAAACAGTACAAAGACGTAACACTTCGTACATTAATACACAATAAGTGTTTTCTTGAACATAATTGTACAAAGGTCACAATTAATATCGAGTTGAGAGAAGAAAATTTTGCTACGTGACATTAGTTAAGAAACATCAAAACATCTCGTAATAAGTCAAGTACACAATGTAAAGAAACATGTTCGAACATGATTAGTCTTCTCTTTGTCGTCGCCGAGTGTAGTTGGTATGAAAATTTGCGTTAAAAAATATGGCAAGGAGGCAACATTTAACTGAAAAACAAAGAATAATTGAAATGTTTAAGAAAGGCCGGAAAAAAATTGACATTGCAAAAGTGTTTAGTGCGAATCGTTGTGTTGTCACAAAAATTATAAAACGATTTCAAGAGTATGGAACCGTTAAAAYGGCACCACSAACTGGCAGACCGCGCAAAACGACTCAAAAGCAAGATCGTAGAATTACCAGGGTCTCTAAATCAAATCCATTTTACACTGCTTCTGAAATTAAAAATCAATTAGATCTTAAAGACATTAGCAGCAAGACAGTTAGTCATCATTTGGATGAGAATAATCTTGTTTCACGCAAAGCGTGCAAGAAACCACTTGTTTCGAAACAACCCCACACCATCACATTACCGCCACCAAATTTTACTGTCGGCTTTAGACTTAATATTAAATCGCTGACCGATAGGGCGTCGCACGTTATTTCTGGAGTCATTTTCGAATAAATTGAACTTGCTTTCATCAGTCCATAAAATTTTTGACCATTCAGTAGCAGTCCAATTAATGTGCTCCTTAGCAAACTCCAAACGAGCTGCTTTATTCTTTTTGAAACAAGTGGTTTCTTGCACGCTTTGCGTGAAACAAGATTATTCTCATCCAAACGACGACTAACTGTCCTGCTGCTAATGTCTTTAAGACCTAATTGATTTTTAATTTCAGAAGCAGTGTAAAATGGATTTGATTTAGAGACCCTGGTAATTCTACGATCTTGCTTTTGAGTCGTTTTGCGCGGTCTGCCAGTTGGTGGTGCCATTTTAACGGTTCCATACTCTTGAAATCGTTTTATAATTTTTGTGACAACACAACGATTCGCACTAAACACTTTTGCAATGTCAATTTTTTTCCGGCCTTTCTTAAAATATTTCAATTATTCTTTGTTTTTCAGTTTCAGTTAAATGTTGTCTCCTTGCTATATTTTAACGCAAATTTTCATACCAACTACACTCAGCGACGACAAAGAGAAGATTAATCATGTTCGAACATGTTTCTTTACATTGTGTACTTGACTTATTACGAGATGTTTTGATGTTTCTTAACTAATGTCACGCAGCAAAGTTTTCTTCTCTCAACTCGATATTAATTGTGACCTTTGTACAATTATGTTCAAGAAAAAACTTGTTGCGTATTAATGTACGAAGTGTTACGTCTTTGTACTGTTTTTGATTCTAACCTGCGTATTTCGAGAAATAAAAAAAAATACGACAGTTCGAGCAATTGATTTGTTTCTTAACTTTTGTCAATAAGTGTATAAGATTGTCTTGAGTTTATCTTCAGATACTAATCATTTCAGTGATTAGGGAGCATTTGAAGATGAATTTAAAACGATCTTAAAGATAAGATCAGACTATGAATATTATTCGCTGCTGTGCGCTGATATAAGGTTGCTGTGCGCCTATAAAACATAATTGCTATGCGTCGATACAAAGAAGAAATAGGAAGAAGATAATAAGCAGACGAATAAATATTTTGATACAAATAAATATTTTAATATAAATAAATATTTTAATATAAATAAATATTTTAGTACATTTTTAAATAAGTATAAATAAATAATTTTATATATAAATATTTAAATAAAACTAAAAAAATTTTTATAAATAACTATTTTATCATACGCATGCACGTAGTGAGAAAGAGAGAAAGAGAGAGAGAGAGAGAGAGAAAGAGAGAGAGAGAAAGAGAGAGAGAGAGAGAGAGTTAAGGAATAGAGTTAAGATACACATTCAGTTTGACAAATAAATATTTTAATATAAATATTTTATTTTTTCAAAATACTTGGCGCTGCCAAACCGAATAAATATTTTAATTGCCAATCTTAATTGATTAACTTCTTCTCTTTCAGTGCGTGCGTGCGTGCTCGGGGTATGTCTTTTACTTTCTCTCTTAAAAATGCATGTGCATATTGTAAAATAATGATTAGATTAAATATATATGTAAATAAGATAGTCATTTAGTTTATAAGGAATTAGTTAATTAGTTTTAATATACCAAAGCAATTAACATATTTATTCGGTTTGGCAGCATATAGTATTTTGAAAAAGTAAAATATTTGTATTAAAATATTTATTTGTCAAACTGAATAT
>JANQDE010000303.1:99432-112978 GCA_037157785.1 Cephalotes varians
CTATTTTGAATACAACTTACTTAATAAGAGAACATTTTCTAATTGATATCACCGAAGCAACGACTGAAAGTAAAATAAGTAGATAACACGTGAATAATTTTGATCCAAGATTAATATTCCAACATTCTAAAAATGTTTGTGGCCCTGAAAAGGGCCGATTAAATGTTTTAAAGCATATGCTCGAAATGCAGACCTTCCATTTGTATACACATATTTGCTCTGTGGATAAGATTTTCTTATACACGTTGGATCATTTCCGGTGACAGTTGCTATTGCACAATGAAGCTGTTCTTCCAAATCTTCTAGTGTTTCCACAGGATTTCGGTAAATAAAATTTTTAAATGACTCCATAGGAAATAATCTAGTTGGTTTAAATCAGGCGATCTTGCGGGCCACGTGACGGGACCACCTCGGCCAATCCAAGAATTTGGAAAATTTATGTCGAGATAATGTCTTGCATGTTTACTATTATGAGGTGGTGCTCCATCATGTTGAAACCACATCGTTTCACGGATAAATCCTCCAATACATCCGGCAAGTTTTCGGTTAAAAATTCGACATAATTTTCGCCTGTCATCCTATTCGGAAAAACGCATGGTCCAATGAGTTGATCACCTATGATCCCGGCCCAAATATTTAATTTCCAGCGAACTTGGAAATTTTGTTCACGGACTACGAACGGATTTTCCTCCGCCCAGTAATGCATATTATGTACATTAAAAATTCCCTCACGTGTAAAAAGAGATTCATCGGTAAATAATATTCGAGTACAAAATTTATCATCCCCCTGTTATGTTGACGTAACAACCAGCGACAAAATTCGATACGATGTTCTGCATCTTCTTCCTTTAGTTGTTGTGTCATTGAGAAATGGTATGGATGCATACCATTTCTCAATGGTACAACAACTAAAGGAAGAAGAAGCAGAACATCGTATCGAATTTTGTCGTTGGGACGTTCATCTTGTAAAACACGATGAACTGTGGAACGCGATACATTAATTTGACGCGATATGGCACGAATGCTTATGCCCGGCTCTTCTTCAATCATCTCCGAGATTTCTTCCTCTATAACAATCGTACGTACGTTTCGTCCACGTCCAGCATATTACCGATGGATGATCGTACTACCCGTTTCTCGCAATCGACTCTCTGCTCTTCTAATAACGTTTGCATTCGGATGACATCTATGAGGATAATATTCTGCATACCGTCTAGCAGCATCACCAGCCTGATTGTTACACTGGCCCAAAATTAGCAACATGTCGCAATATTCTCCACTTGTGTAATTCATCGTGATATCACTTCTTTTCCGTATGATACACAGACACATAAAACAAATGATCTTCTTTCAATAATCGTCACTTGAACAGAAGAAAATCACAAGAAAATCTTAGAGCAAATATGTGTATATAAATGGAAGGTCTGCATTTCGAGCACATGCTTTAAAACATTTAATCGGCCCTTTTCAGGGCCACAAACATTTTTAGAATGTTGGAATATTAATCTTGAATCAAAATTATTCACGTGTTATCTAATCTATTTATTTTACTTTCAGTCGTTGCTTCGGCAATATCAATTAGAAAATGTTCTCTTATTAAGTAAGTTGTATTCAAAATAGCGATATTTCGATATCCCCCCTACCTTAGTTTTCATAAAATCTTTAGCGAAATAGTAAAGTAGCGTATACGCTCACGCGCCACGCACGCCGTGCGCGCGCCGCTCCTGATTCATGCACCTAGAGCGCTTATTCGTTAGATTTAAGTTGCTCTGATTTAAAAAGTAGTGTGCAGACGCAATTTTGCCAAAGAAAAAAAGTTGCTTCTTTTGGCACGGACAATCACGCTATGCATTCCATGTCCGCGAATTCTGGGACATCCTGTATAATCTTTATTCTAAATTTACTAAATACACATGATTTTATATATATTTATATATATATATATATAATGACTTTTTATAATTCATATGTAAATTTATACAGTGTCCCAAAAATTCGGCAACGGTAAATATTTCGTAAAATATGCATTTCTTTGAAAAATGTTTTATACAAAAGTAGGATTAGATAACGCATTAAATAGTAGTATTAATATGATCCTAAGCGTCGCCACGGTCAGATAAAAGTCACCTTGAATTTTTCAAATAAAACAACCTATATTTTATTTCACATTCTTGTAGCTGACGTTGAGACGTTTCCAAAACACTGGTTACAAACTTTTTTTCTATAAGAACTTTCCGAATTATGGGATTCGAAAATTACGGCATTAGCATTATCCAAGGTAAACGACGTGGAGGTTGTCTGGTCAGATTTACACCTTGCTTGCTACACGCAGTTGGATAATACCAATGCCGGCCGTACTGTAAATTTCGAATCCCATAACCTGAAAAGTTCTTATGGAAAAAAGGTTTGTAACCTGTGTTTTGGAAACGTCAGTTATAAGAATGTGAAATAAAATGTTAGTTGTTCCATTTGAAGAATTCAAGATGACTTTTATTTGACTGTGGAGACGCCTCCTAAGATTGTATTAACTACTATTTAATGCGTCACTTAAAACAGCTTTTGTATAAAACATTTTTCAAGAAAATGCATATTTTACGAGATATTTTATCGTTATCAAACTTTTGGGACCTACTGTATAATCATGTATGAGGCATTTATCCTTATAATTTGTTATATATAATTATATATAAAAAAATAGTACTTTGATTATATATTACCTCTATATATTTATACATATAATTATACATGTAATTATACATATAATTATACATATATATTGTTATTGTTTTTTTTAGGAAATTTTAATTATAAAACAATCGTATACATATATAGTTATATATAACTGGTCAAACTGAATAATTTTGTATCTAATATCATATACTCAGTAAAAAATTTTTCATATAAATATATATATATAAAATTTTATACAAAATACAATATTTGTTTTTCTTTTCAAATATTTTTTGTTTATATACATATAAAGGCTAAATAATCATAAGAAGAAATAAAAAATAATTAAGGAATAATTTTTAATATATTTTTTTTATAATAAGTAAAATTTAGAATGTATGAGAATTGTACTGTATTATATTATGTTATTATAATCATATATGTAATCATATATATAATCATATATAAAATCATATATTATTTATAATGTATTTTAAATATATATTATATATCATATATAAAATATAAAAATACAATCATACAAAAAGTTATATACATATACGATTATATATGAGCAATTTATTCTTATTTTTTCAAGCTTCACTTTTTATTAAAAAATAATACTAAAATTATTCTTATTTATATTCTATATTTACTTCTATATATAATTTTTTAGTTCTTTTTTTGTGAAAAATTGTAAGAAAAACATATGAACATATTTTGTATATGATTATATACATTTATATATGAAAAAATTTTTACTGGAAATGTTTTTTCTTTTGTGCAAAGCATAATTTCAGCTTTTGTTTCCTTGTGCATAACATTATCATTATATCATAATATTAGCATGCGATCTATTCTGTATCTGTGAAAATCAATGAAATCTGTAACTATATATTCATTTATAAAAAATATTTTTATTTGTAAAAAATGTAATTTTATGTTCTATTCTTTTTGACAACATCTATTGAAGAGGTCTCTCACAGATATATGTCCATGAATATTTAATGTTCATGGATCATCATGAAAAATCAGTTCTCGTACGATTATAGAAGTCAAGTAATGTTGAATATGAATGTAGGTTGGGATGGGTGACCACTGCGATTAGATGGGAACACATTAATTTCTTTCCCGAGTACATTTTTGATTATAATTTTGTGCCATGTGAAATTCTGGAATATATTGCTAATCAATAAAATTTATTTTAATATTAAAACTGAATTAATTATAGTTTTCAATTTTCAACAGTATATATAATTATATATATAGATATATTTTATATATACATTTGTATAATTTTTGTGTGTACGCGCGCGCGCGCGCGCGCGTGTGTGTATGTGTGTGTGATCATTTATACATAATTATACATGAAAAAATTTTTATCAGGGTATATACTAAAATCTCGATTCCGGAGTATGAAAGAGAAAAATTTTCATTGTTCCCAAGAAAAGAACAGATGTAAGCACTCATTTATATCAAAGTACAGGAAGAAGCAGGAGCGTACCTAAAACTAAGCGCTAGCCGACCCTCTAGATATCTGATGGCGGAGTTGACGAAGGTGGCAGGCAAAGCGATGGCAAACCATCGTGCGAGCAGTAAGCCAAAACCACGTACATCGCGCAAAACTATCCTCTTCACAATTTGACCCTCCAATTCGGCTACATACACCGATAGGAAGGTTCTCGCCAACAACGTCGATGTTGCACATGCCAATAAACCCATTTCTCGGGTACGCCATCCTGGTACCATAATCTTCAATAACATCATCAATTGTCGGAAAAAATCGCGATCTAATCCAACTGATAATCTTTGTTTTTCTCCGCCAACAGAATTGTTATCAGAAGTAATGTTTCGAAGAATGGTATTTCTATTGTCTTTGGAATGAGATTGGTAGCTTTTTTTCTGAGTTGATTGTTTAAGACGAATGACATGCGGATAAGTGAGTTTGAGGAGATAGAGTACTGTAGCTGCACCGGCGATGCTGCACGTCAGCGTCTCCTGTCGTACGCCGTAGCGCACGGACGCACCGTTGATCAGCTTCGAGAATACCGACGACATTTTTCGTCTTCGTGTTCTCGACGAAAATTGGCAAATTAGCAAATCTTAATAGCGCGCATCCTGTGCTATTACGAAGATCACGATGGCAATAACAATACATTTACGATTCAACCTCGCTCCGCTACACTTCGTTGTAATCCACGCTATTTTAGACGCAAACGAGAGCGCCTGCTTTGATTGTGCACATGCGGTTACATAAACGCGCACACGCGTGACCGCTCGGATCGGCCATCAACTGGTAACTAACGCTTACTCTCGCGCGATACGCCGCAATGGAAGACCCACGTCATGTCCTCGCAGCTTGCTTCGTTCTCCCTTCTCCACGATTTCAGTTCTGGTTTCAGTATATCAGCACTTTATGTTAGTAAATGAGTTAAACTCTCCTAAGAGAGTTGTGAATATTAGGTAAAACACGCAGTATTTTAAATTTAATAATAATAATAATAATTCATGAATTTAACAAGCAAGCTAATTATTAGAAGATTATGAATTTTTATATGAATTTATTGACAAATTTTAAAATCTTCGAGATATTTGAAGAATTTCAAGACGATTAAAATTTTCCAAAATTTTGATAGGAGTGTTAGTTTCATGTTAAGTCTTTGCTGAAATATCTTATAAGTTTTAAGCTTATATTAACTTGAAACAAATTTTTGTAGATTTTTCGTAAAAATTTTTAGAGAGATTTTTATATTTTTTATTTGACTATTATAAGATTATTTTATGAGTATTCTAAGGCTCGGAAAGCTCTCGAAATTCGATCTTTTATATATAATATTATTTAATTATATATATATGAAATATTATATACTAGCTTACGTTCGTTTTGGTTTTCTGCCACTTATTTACTGTGGAAACAATAATAATTGACATTGATGATGATCTAATCGAGATCGAAACGTTTGGTTCACTGTATTATTTTTAAATGATATAAATATTTGTTAGCACGAATATTCTGCTCGGCTTTTATGCTCTTTTTTGTCACTTTTGTTTATTTTAAGCTTTTGTATTTATTTGTTATTTATTTAGCAATAATAATTGTTATTATAATATAACTACAATAATATGTGTTGATTGAAATAATTACAATGGTAAATATTTACTTATAATACTTGATTTGACAATGTCTTTTTGTTTGTTCAAATATATTCTTATAATAATATTTAATTTTGAGTACCGATTATATAATAGAGAAATATATATAAGATAAATGTATATTTTAATTTATTAAGTTATATAAAGGAGAAGAAAGGTAATGAAACATCTATTTTTGTCTATCATTTTTATATCATTATCATTGTCAACAAATCTGTTTCTTTCTAATTGTACTTTGTAGGTTAGTGCAAATGAAATGTCGTTTTCCATATTACTATTAATAGCAACCATAATTTTGTTAAAAATGAACAAAATTTAAATTTAACAAAAAGATTTTAAAGCTCTTTCTGCTTTCGAAGGGTTTCGAAGGGGACTATGTTTTTTGAGTTTCTGTAAGTTTGGTAATTTTTACATATAAAAAACTATGAGCGGGACAAAAAGAAAAACTTTTTTCACTTTGTGGGCTTGTCATGTGCTTAAAAAGTTTGCGAAAATTTTCGATTTTCTAATGTGAAAGTTTAAAAATTTCTCTATAAAATCGTTTTTTAAAATTATTCCTAAGATTTTTTGTTACTGAATTATCGCGGATTAAATAAAAGGATCATTTTGACTTTAATGTTCATAATTTCTTTAAAAATCATTGTACCGCAATTAAAATAACAGATTCTTAAAGCTGAGACTTTGTTCTATCAAATAATATAATTGTCAAATTTTTTTTTAAATGTGTAGGGATTTCGCATTAAGAGGATGCTGAAGTCGTTTGTAATATCGACCAAATGTACTTTTGTACTTTTTTGTTTTCTTTTCTTTGCTTATACAGAATGAAAAATCCTTCTCTAAAATAAGAGAAAAAATGCAAATAAATGTGGGCAAATACAAATCAATACAAAAAATATAAAAAAATTTAATTACAATTTCCTGATCTAACCTAAGTTATTTCATTGCATGATATAAATGATTCTTCTGTAAGTATATGACCAAATTAAAAGTATTTGCTCACATTTGAATAATATATATGAACATTATAAAACCTTGAGTTTATGATTTTGAAGCTTCCAAAAGAAATATATAGAAAAGTACGATCTAACTGTACGATTTGACTGTACGTTATCATTTGTGTGATATAGGATTTTCTCATACTTATTTAGGTATTTTCTCTTATTTTGGAAAAGGATTTTTTTATTCTATATAAAGAAAGCAAAAAATAACAATACAAAAATAAATGTGTATTTAGTCGGTAAAAAATATAAACGACTCCAGCATCTTCTTAACAGTAAAACAAAAAACGACATTTCATTTGCATCAATCTAATAATATTATTTATATCTAAAATTTTGAAAAATAATAATAAGCAAAAATAAGCAAAATTAATAAGATATAAATAAAAAAATTAATAAATTTTATTTTAATCTATTTTTTTAGTCACAGTTTGTTATGTTTCTTCTACATTTGAGATAAAATAAATAAATAAGTAAACAAATGGAAAATAAGCAAGAATGTAGATTTCTTTAAGCACTGTAACTTCCAGAGATTTAACTGCTTCTTGTACTTGAATTTATTCAGTTTTTATTTAGCTACAATGATAGCACTTGTACTATGCTATCACAAGGTCAACGTTCTGCAACTAATCGCGTCTTCCTTTTCTTGCTCAGTATATTTTGCTAATTATAAAGTCACTATGTACGCTATGTTAAATTGATTGCAACATAAACACGACACATTCCGTGAACAGAATGTTGCGAAAAAAAATAAAGTTAAAAATTTGGAAGTTGAAAGTAATCTATATATATATATTGGCGCGTAAATTAAAATTTTTTTTACTCTAAATGAAAAGGAGTGGATGTCGTGTGGCTCTGTGTGAAAACAATGGACTCATAAGTGAGGGGTCGCAAGACTCGCGAGTTCAAATCCACGCATTCCGCACATATGGATTTTAATCTGTAATATTTGAAATTCCAGTATCCTAGTATAGAAGTCTCAAGCCCAGAGAAGACGAGCGTGGGGATAACAAACCCTCCTCGTAAACATTGATACTCCTCACGTTACGTGACCCTTAGAAGTCACTCATATAAGCTCAGTTTTGCTGAACAAAAGGATCGCCGACTATGCGGAAAAAAAGAGTAAGGACAACTTTTGCTGCTGCCTTGCGCTCTCTCTTGTAAAACGATGCAGATTCTAGGGACGTTTCTCGAAATCTGGGATCTAGCAGTAAAAAGAGTGAACAGTCTTCTAAGCTTAGTGTCGAACACTAGGCTGGAACTGCTAGCCCTGTTAACCAGCAAGGTCACAGAGGAACTTTTAGATCTAGGTGACGCTAGGGCTTTTCGTAGGTCCACCCGCCAACACTTACTACTAAATGAAAAGGAAGTAAAAAAATTGAATAATTAATAAGAATTAATAAGAAATTATAATTATTACATGTATATATGTATAATACAGAAATTTTTAATATTACACACACACACACACACACACACACACACACACACACACACACACACACACACACACACACACAGAAAGAAAGATCGAGGAGAGGGAAATTTATTGGATTAATTATAATTTTATTTAAATATGTAAATTTTTTTCATTAAAAGTGTCCATTTCTTTTTAATTGTAAACAAATATGTAAAATATCTTTTCTAGATATTGTTAAAATGTTCGCAAACTAGTAAGTTTTGCAATTGATAATTCTAAGCTATTACCATCAAGAGCCATTAACACATTACTTTCACATTTCACACGAATATATGTATGTATCCATAGATTTCAAGAACAAAACCCTGATCATCGTGTAAAGAAGATAAACAAAATATTATAAGTAATAATAATAAGAATGCCATATAATAAAAATGTAATAATAATATTCCACGACAATAAAGTCACAGCAAAATTACCTTTTTAAAAAAAGGTACAACAAAGCGCCCAAAGAAGGTCAGAAAAGAATTCTTGCATAAAATTATTTTAATTTGACAATAAATTTGACAATAAAAATGAAATTATAAAATTATTTTTGTACAAAAAAAGGCAAAAAATTTATCTTCCCTACAAAAGTAGTGATATCAAAAAGTTACGCCAACTGTAAGAATGGATATTAAAATTTTTTTCTATAATAAAAATTCTATAATAAAAATAATAATATCTAAAAATTGTGTCAACTATAAAAATGAATAATTAAATAAATTAAATTTATTTCTTTCTTACTATTCTTTAGTCGATGTTCATAGTTTGATCTTATATATAAGATTGTTTTGAGTTTATCTTCAGATATTAATCATTTTATTGATTAGAGAATATTTAAAGATGAACTCAAAACGATCTTAAAGATAAGATCGGACTATGAATACCAGCCTTTGATATTACAAGATCAGATTATGAATACCAGCCTTTGATATCACAATATTCGCTGCTGTGCACCAATATAAGGTTACTGTGAGCTTATAAAAACAATTGCTGTGCATCGATACAAAGAAGAAACAAGATAATAAGCAGACAAATAAGTATTTTGATACAAACAAATATTTTGACACAAATAAATATTTTAATACATTTTTTATATATAAATAAGTAATTTTATATATAAATATTTAAATACAACTAAAAAAATATATTTTAAATAAATATTTTATCGCACGCATGCACGCAGTGAGAAAGAGAGAGAGAGTTAGGCAATTAAGATACATATTCAGTTTGATAAATAAATGTTTTAATACAAATATTTTATTTTTTCAAAATACTTGGTGCTATCAAACCGAATAAATATATCAATTATTTTGATATATTAAGACTAATTAACTAATTTCTTATAAACTGAATTACATACTATCTTATTTACAATATTACATATACACTTAATCTAATCTTTATTTTACAATATGCACATGCATACGCAAGAGAGAAAGTAAAAGACACACACACACACACACACACACATACACGCGCGCGCGCGCGCGCGCACACGTATACGCACACGCACACACGCATGCATTGAAAGAAAAGAAGTTAGTCAATTAAGATTGGCAATTAATATATTTATTCGGTTTGGTAGCACCAAGTATTTTGAAAAAATAAAATATTTGTATTAAAAAATTTATTTGTCAAACTGAATATGTATCTTAATTATCTAACTCTCTCTCTCTTTCTCACTGCGTGCGTGCGTGCGATAAAATATTTATTTAGAAAATATTTTTTTAGGTATATGTTTAAATATTTATATATAAAATTACTTATTTATGTATAAAAAATGTATTAAAATATTTATTTGTATCAAAATATTTATTTGTACTAAAATATTTATTTGTCTGCTTATTATCTTGTTTCTATTTCTTTTTTGTATCAATGCACAGCAATTGTTTTTTATAAGCCCATAGCATCTTATATTGATACACAGCAACGAATATTGTGATATCAAAGGCTGATATTCATAATCCGATCTTATCTTTAAGCTCGTTTTGAATTCATGTTTAAATGTTCCCTAATCAATAAAATGGTGAGTATCTGAAGAGAAACTCAAGACAATCTTATATATAAGATCAAACTATGAACTAAAGAAATCGACTAAAGAATAGTAATAAAGAAATAAATTTAGTTTATTTAACTATTCATTTTTATAGTTGACGCAATTTTTAGATATTATTTTAGATATTTTTTTATAGAAAATTTTAAGTATCCATTCTTACACTTGGCGTAATTTTTTGATATCACTACTTTTGTAGGAAAGATATAAATTTTTTGTCTTTTTTTGTACAAATATATTTTTGTACAAAAATAATTTTGTTGTGATTTCATTTTGTATTGTCAAATTTAAACAATTTTGGACAAGAGTTCTTTTCTGAAGACCTTCTTTGGGCGCGTATACTTGGCGCCTTTTTTGTACCTTTTTTTAAAAAGGTAATTTTGCTGCGATTTCACACATTTTGTAGTAATATATGACATATAAAGAACTTTAGCATCTCTAAAACGATGTAGACTGTACGATGTAGACATATGATGATTTTTCTCAATATACAAACCATTAGGAAATAATAATATTCATTATTTTATACGATTGTTTAACTATTAATACTATAAAGTTCAAAATAACACATCCAGTAAATTTATGTATTGTTTTTATTATTCAACATGTTTTATAACATGATGTAAATATTTAATGTTATGTAAAGAAAGCCACCACTACCTCTGTCGTTTTTAAAAATTTTTAATTCGACAAAATGTATCCCAAAAAGTAAATATCATTGCTGTGTTTTAATTAGGAAAATAATTTTTGCATTGTTCCTTTTACAAAAAGTTTGAAGAAATGAGAAAAAATTATTCTTATATAATTATATATCATTATAATTATATATCATTATATATAATTATATAAAAGCAATTTTATCTTCTTTTTTCAAACTTAACTTTTTATAAAATAAAAAATGCAAAAATTATTTTTCATGTTTGCTAAGTATTTTTTTTAGTTGTATTAAAAGACAGCAATGATATTTACTTTTTGGGATACATTTTGTTGAATCAAAAATTTTTAATGCAACAGAGATAGTGGTGGCTTTTTTTACATAACATATTAAATATTTACATCATGTTATAAAAATGTTGAATAGTAAAAGAAATACGTAAATTTACTGAATGTGTACTATTTTGAACTTTACAGTATTAATAGTCAAACAATCGTACAAAGTAATAAATGTTACTATTTTGTTTCTTTTACAAAAAGTTAAGTTTGAAGAAATAAGGAAAAATTGCTCGTATATAATTATGTATAATTATACATAATTATAATGATATATAATTACATACCCAGGAAAAAAGTTTATATCGAATTATATATTATTATATCATATTATATACAGTTATATATAACAAGATTTATTTATATTATCAGCTATATGTAATTATACCAAGATATTTATAACTTGATATCAAAATATGCAAAAATATATTTGAATTCTTTTTCGACTTGAGATTAGATCAAATTATACACAAACTTATACATAGTTGTGCAAAATTATATATAATCATATACATAATGACATAAAGATATTTATAACTCCATATTGAATTAGGCAAAATGATATTAGAATGCTTTTTTGAGTAGAAATACATTGAATTATGTACAAACTTATATATGATTGCGCAAMATTACATATAATTATATATATAGTAACATTAAAATGTTTATAACTCCTTATGAAATTATGCAAAATTATATTGAAATTTTCTTTTGAGTAGAGGTATATTATATTATATATGATTTATATATAAATTATGATTTATATATAAATTATATATAAACTAAATTAGGTATAGTAACATCTAAACAAGATTTTTCTAAAATATACTAGTTTATTTAATATTATATGATTGTATATATGGACACACATACATTTTCGAATACATTAGATTATTCAATCAAATACAAATACTATTTTTATAATGTAAAACATATTTTGTACACATTATTTTTTTATTGTGTACACGCGTACACATATTTTATGGTTCACATAATTTTTTTAAATATATTTGGTGCAATATAAATATAATCACCTACTTTTATAACTTTATTAATGRTTTTAATGTTTATTAAATTTAATAAAACGTATTGATCATCTATTTTTACGGGCAATATRTGCTTTACTTGCTTCCGTAATTCTTGATGATAAAATATTTTAGTATGAATAATTGTAAACTTTCGGAAAACAATGTACATAACATTATYAGCTTTTATAAAGAATTTTATCGTGCCATACATTGCAAAATGAGAAGAATTTATTATTTGTACTGTATAATTATTAATTTTATGTCTAAATAAATTTCTGAAGTAAATTTTTCATTTTTTATGTTTGCTCTATCATAAATTAGAAAATCCTCAGACAACACTTGATGTAAAAAGTTTTTATCTTCTTTTGTCAACAGCGAATCTGAAATATTTTTATTCAAACACTCAATAAATAATACTGTTTCTTCTTKATGAAGAATAATTTTATTCTTTAAAATATTCACGCTATAAAGTATAGATAAATTATTAATAATCTCTTGGCCTATATTCTTGGATGCATGTGGTAAACTCGCTATTATTCCATTATAGTTTTCGAATGGAAAGGCATAAGTAGCCTATAAAGAACCTCCCCAMCGTTTAACGCTAATACCAAGATGCAATAACTGATGTACATTATATGTAAGCTGTCTATCATTATAAAGATCTGGAATTTGTTTTACAAACATTTTCAACATATTTTCTGCATCCTCAATATCAAGTAATTTTATATCGCGCTTTAGTAAAATAAATATAGACATAACAAGCAAAAACCAATGTTGAAAATATCGTGTAGGCAAATAATTCTTTAGGATAGGGATGGAATAATATAGGAGCCAATTATAATATTCTGAAACTTTATAAAAGTGTATTAAATTAAGACTTCTTGGCAATCGATTAAATRTATCYGGAGGTTTAATTTGTAGTAAAAAATTATCCATTTCATTTAAATATTTTTTTATATTCCAAGATCYATCTTTTTGTAACCATATACTTAAAAACTATTTTACAGTTCCAAGTAACACAGAATGTATATATTCTGGAATTACACAAGTTCCAAGATCTAAAAGCGGAAGTGTAGAAATAATAGTCGGTCCTTTTATACCTTTAATATCAGTAACATTTTCATTAAATGCAATTTGGCTTTGTTTAATAATTCTTTTATTAGTTCTTAATGTATAGCCATTTTCTACA
>JANQDE010000304.1:7185-21175 GCA_037157785.1 Cephalotes varians
TCGATATGTATTCATTTTGTAACCATCTTTTTAGTGTTCTTTTTAGTTCTTCAATTAATTTATTTATAGGATTACGTTGAACCAAAGTGTAAGTGTTGTTGTCTGAAAGATTGATATCCATTTTATTATTGTAGTCCATTCTATCGAGGGCCACCGTGGTGTTACCCTTATCCGCTCTGGTGAAAATTATATCCGGATTATGCTACAAACCTACATACTCAGGCAGACTTTTAAATTTTCACTCTAAACATTCCTTGGYACAAAAAAGAGGCATAATCACAAGTTTCACGGATAAAATTTTACTCTTGTCTAATCCAATGTTCCACCAAAAAAATTTTCTTTCTCTTATTAACATCTTCTTATGAACGATTATCCTCTGGACATGGTCTTTAGCTCAATAAGAGATAGATTATCGGTCAAATTTCGACACCTCAACCACGGAACTCCTCATACTACAGACAYCAAAGAGAATTATTTTGTCATTCCATATATAGATCACACAGCYAGCAAATTCATTAAACTTTTCAAAAACATTYCTACTTTCAAATTAGCTTTTTTCGGCATCAACAGACTGAATAAATTCATTAAAGTGCACAAAGATCCGTTACCTCGGTTTTCCCGCTCCAATGTCGTTTATAAAATTAAATGTCTACATTGCGATTGTTCATACGTGGGGCAAACGCGCYGATTATTGAAACATAGAATCGAAGAGCATAAGAACCACATCAGGAGAAACACGACACAAACTTCTGTTATTACTGAACACCGTCTAAAACATTCACACGATTTTGATTGGGAGAATGTTGAGATATTGGATGAAGAAGTTTATTTCAATAGACGTTTAATTTCAGAGATGATCTACATTAAAAAACAGCATAAAGCTCTTAATTTATAAAAAGACACTGAACTTCTTGATCCGATATACTCCAACATCATTTGCGGACCTATGAGTTCGATCACCTAAGTGGGGTGATAAAGAGAAGGTGGGGAGACAACACTACATTTCTAGTTCTTACTCCCCACATCATTTTATAACTCCGATGGGATAACATCTCGAGTTCTCTCCTGTCACAGTAAGTTTTATACATTGACATTTAGATTTAGAATTTGACCACAACTAATTTATTTGTGACAGAATTCAATTCAACTTTGACGCAGGAGAATAATTTTTTTTTAACTTTTGACTCATACATTTCGAGACTGAAAGAAGAGAGGTCGAGAGAATCAATTCTATACACCCACCGCAATTTTATTACGCTGAAGAGGATCCGCATCAGGATCGAAACGTCCGTAATTGTAATATCGAGCGTACTTATATATATTATTTATACATACTGTAAGTTAAACTTTAATCACACACCTAAATTGTGTGTGTCGTCATACTTTGCGCAATAAGAACCGCGAAGGCCCGTACGGCAATTTTACGGCATTAATTATATATTTTAATCCCTATTCTCTCTCTCTTTTTCTCCGTCCCTTTCTCACTCATTTTTATTTCCTCTTTCACACATAGATATGTACACATACACAACACACTAATTGTATAAATTTTTACAGTTGAAGAAAAATTTGGAAGAAAATAGACGCCCACCAAATCATCCACATCTGCGCAATCAGTAAACGTAAGTTTCAGTAAACGTAAGTTTCAGTAAACGTAAGTTTCAGCTTAAGCACAAATTAATTATCATAATGTCATATCAGTGATAATATTTTGTAAAATATTATTACTGATTATTATGTATCTATGTGTGAAGGAAGAAATAAAAATTAGTGAGAGAGACAGGAAAAGAAAAAGGAAAAAAGAGACAGAAAGAGAGATTAAAATATGTATATGTCGGACAAATTCGCAAATGGAAGTCATAAATAAATGAATAAGTCGTTTGAATTCATCCGACATATATATTCTTTAATCTCTCTCTCTTTTTTCTCTTTCTCTCTTTCTTTCTCTCTTCTATTTCCTCCATACACATACACACACACACAAAACACATCTACTAATTTATTTAAATTTTTACAGTTAAATGGACCATCCTGTAATGATGATGACATTTCACGTAAGTTATAGAATAAAAAAAATTTATAATAATATTTTATGTGAACTTATAAAAATAAATTCATTGATTTACACTTACAGACAGAAGACCTAGGAAGAGCAGGCGCCCGTGTTAAACTAGAACGCTTTGTGCGTTTCTTATATCAACTTTCTTCATCAAACTATATTGGGGACGTAGACATAAAGTAAGTTTTACATGTTTTTATTAAAAACTAAAATACATAAAAATTTAATAAATATTAATAATTTTTTCAATTACGTCTCCCGAACAATAAACACCTATAATTTAGGACATCTCCCAATTTCTTCACAAAGAAAAATCTACAAAGTCTGTCCATTGGCTCCAGGAAATATACCTGCAAAGACTTGTTGGTTACAATAAAACTGCTCTTGTAGAGTTAGCCAGAGGACACGACACGTCGAATTTCATTAAAATACAATTGGGGGATTATACCGACTCGAAAATGCTGCTGGGGATGTATCAATTGACATGCCCGATGAATTTGTGTGGAACCCTTTGCAATCGGCTTGCAAAATAAAATAATACCAAGTTTTGCCAAGCGATTCCTAATATGTTTCGAGTTATAACGTAATGAATAGAGTTTACATAACGCATTTATATTTATTTATACTTGGACATAGATATCTAATTTTTGAACACGAAGAGATTTAATAGATATTTATATACCATATTGCTGTATAACTTTTTTAAATGCAACATCTCAAAGTTGCCGATTATATTGGTTTACATAAAAGTAATATAAGTCTTATTGCCAACCTGTTAATAAGTAATTTGTGTCGTAAGTACTAGATATTTCCTATATTGCTCATTGAATAAAACTGGCTAACATTATTGCTTTAAATATATCAAGTTTATATCTAAAAATCATATGTAAAAAAACTATTTTTTTTATTTCCAATATAATCAGCTACTTATATTGCATTTAATAAAGTTATACACTACAGCAATATGGCATGTGAATATCTATATCGAAGTTAATTAAGAAGTCGTTAATAAATTTTGTGTTTAAAAATAAGAATGTTATGCTCAATTTTCTTGAATTTCCATGAATGTCCAATGAGTAATTTTAGTAATACAATATAATTTGACGTACGTGTATTAAAACATTACCAAGTTTTGCTAAGTGATTATTAATATACTTTGAGCTATAATGTAGTTAATAGAGTATATATAATGAATTTATTTTTATTCTATATTGCTTTATCCTATATTGCTCATTGAATAAAACTGGCTAATATTATTTTAATTTTATCAAGTCAAGCTTTAAATTTATCAAGTTCATAATATTATCTAAAAATCATACGTGAAAAACGATTTTTTTTATTTCCATTATAATCGGCAACTTCGAAAAATTGCATTTAATAAATTTATACACTACAGCAATATGGCATGTAAATATCTATGTCAAAGTTAGTTGAGCAAGTCGTTCATAAATTTCGTGTTTAATAAAATTATATACTACAGCAATATGGCATGTGAATATCTATATCGAAATTAGTTGAGTAAGTTATTCATAAATTTCGTCTTGCCAAGCGATTACTAATATACTTTGAGTTATAACATAATTAATAGAGTATATATGATAATGAATTCATTTTTATTTGTGCTTGGGCATAGCGTTCTAATAAAACTGGCTAATATTATTGCTCTAAATTTATCAAGTTTATAATATTATCTAAAAAACTTATGTAAAAGAACTATTTTTTTAATTTCCAATATAATCGACAACTTCGAGATATTCCATTTAATAAGGTTATACGCTACAACAATATGGCATATGCAGAGAGAAGCCTAAGAGCGGCCATCCCGACCTTTTTCGACGACAATGGTACTAGGTAACCATAATGTCGATAAAATCGTAGTGTCGAAAATGGATGTGGTATGTGTCCGTTCATAAATGGATTTAGCACGCACCACATCCATTTTCGACACTACGATTTTATCGACATTATGGCTACTTAGTACCATTGTCGCTAAAATGGATGTACGTGACGCTAGTGTACGGGGGTTTCGACGGTCCCATGAAAAAGGCTGGGATGACCACTCTCAGGCTTCTCTCTGGGCATGTGAATATGTATATCGAAGTTAGTTGAATAAGTTCATAAATTTCGTATTTAAAAATTAGAATGTTATGTCCAATTTCCATAAATTTTCATTAATGTCCAATGAGAATAGCATAGTAAGGAGAGTTCTAACTCAGGGGCTCCGAGGGGGGTGCGGGGAAGGGGGGTACTCCGAGGGCGAGGGGTATGACGTCACGCGGGGAGGGGAAATCCATTAAATTACTTAATTAATTAACAATTAATTTAGATAATCTAATTAAATAAAATTCAATTAATTAATTAGATAATAACAATTACTTTAGATAATTTAACAAATTGAAAGTATATTAATTTATATCTTCGATTAGATACAAACAATTACTTTAGATAATTTAACAATTTAGATAATTAATAACTATTAATTTATTTCTTCGATTAGATATGGTAGATATTTCACTAAAAATAAAAGTTGTCATTTTTTTCTCTCTCTCTCTATGCGTATACCTAGCATCTTTTCGGAGGCGTTTTCTCTCTCTCTCTCTCTCTCTCTCTCTCTCTCTCTCTCTACGCATATATCATTCTCGAACGCGTTCTCTCTCTCTCTCTCTCTCTCTCTCTCTCTCTCTCTCTCTCTCTCTCTCTCTCTCTCTATACCTACCATCTTGTCGGAGGCGTTATCGTACTATTAGCTATCATTATTGATAGGCTCTTAATTAAAGGGATAGAGAGGGGAGAACTCGTTCCAACAAACAGGAATGTGCAGATTTCGAAGCGATAAAATATATTTTAGGAAGAAAGAGATTAGAATTATATTTTTTATTTTGAAGAAAAGAAACAGAGATTAGAATTATATTTTTTTTATTTTAATTATTTGAGGAAAAATTGTGCGTTTTCTTATAAATCTAAACCGCTAAGGCAAGTGAGAAGAAATGGAACATTTTTTAATTTTATTTTCAGTTTATTTTTCATGGAACGCGTCATACACAATATTGTCTAAGGCATATGCTATTAATTCACATTCTATGTTAGATTCTGTATCACAAATCTTGCGCAAAACATTTGCAGCATCACATTTATTAGTGATACAGTTTCGACGTAAATATGTCACAAAATGTTTAAATTTTTCGCTGACCATGTGCGTACTCTGACATAGCCCGAAAATATACATGCTCAATACAATGTTCGAGTGTGAATAAAAATAGTATAGTCGCTGGTTTCATATACATACAGGTATCATACAGTGTCAATTTTACAATATCTGCATCACGTATTTTTATGAGGTCTATAACTAGATCTCGTATCGACAATGCAGGTGCGGTTGACTGCAGGAGTTTTTCAATGTCAGCATGTCTTGCGATGAATATCTTCCATGTTGCATGAGGTAATATTATGTGATTGCCTTTATTATCGCCAAGTATTTCCACAGAAGACACTGGTCCCACGCTGATACCGATGTCCAGGTATTTATAAGCCGTAGAAGTTAAGACGAATCTCCTTCCTAATATGCGAGGTATGTGACGCGGTTCCGAATGAGATGTATTGTAAAAAATAAATTAGTTGTATAAAAATTATATTAAAATATTTAAAAAATTTATAAAATTGAAACTTACTCATATGCTTCATCTTGTTGAATCGGGACGTAATAATTCATTTTTTCTTTACAATTCGTCTTTGAACACAGCTCTAGGTAGTATGAGCGGTTCGAACTCCTCTGAGTAACTGACGTAATAATTATCCCAGCCTCTTTTAATTCCTTTCCATCCCTTCCACATATTTTCGATAGTTCCATTTTTCAATTTGCGCGCTGCTGAATCAGTGAAACTACCGACCTCATACATAATGCTGCCATAAGTCTCTCTAATTAGTGCTCCCCAATTTCTTATTTTTAAAAATTTTTCCCACTCTTCCAGTGGAACACTCAATTTAGGAATTATTTTTTTCGCATCAATAGTCATACGAACTTCTCCGTCTAAACAACTTCTTACTTCAATATAGATGTCATCATATTCTTTAACAATGTTGAATATATACATCATATCTATCAAATGTACTGTGTATATCCCCTGTATATGTTCAAAAATCTATGTATTTTTGTTTGAGAGATCCACAAATCACACTATGGCATGTACCAAGGGATGAATATACGTCATCATAAAAAAACTCATTATAACCAATGATATTATCACACGTCTGCAACATTTTATGTTTGGTACACCGTGTCGTCCGTGTACGTTGCCAGTAAGCGCGTTTCGAAATTCAAGTTCTCTTCCACGAAGTAAATGCATCACTGAAAAACAGTATATATCCATTCTCGTTTTTTTTTTTCACTCACTTATATTTTTCTATAATGATCGTAACAGAGTGACTGATGCGGTAACGTTGCTTTGAGCTCTTCTTTTAAGAAGTGTTCTACTAATATTTTTCAGAGGCGGAGTAGCAATAACTGAAAAAATTTAAACGTCGACTAACAAAAATCTAGAATATTTTACCATTATGAATCACATAAAAATATCTGTGATTATCTGCTAAAATCCTATGTAAAAAGCTTTTCTTTCCCTAAAGATAATGCGCCATCAGTTCACATGTTATCGTTTGTGGAATTTTATTTATCTTTTCAACGGCTGTTTTGAGATATCCTCAAACACTCGTAAATACATCATTTCCAAATGATATCCCACAAGTAAAGTATAGAAACGAAAACTGAATGTTTAGGATTCCATATTTTATCGACAGTAAACTTATTTTAAGAAAAATGCAAGTTTTCTGTTAATGCATCGATAGGATTTATCTGTTCCCTATGTTTTTGTGGAATTTTTTTTTCTAACGATGAGATATCCTTGTAAATACCAAACGATACTCCAACTAGTAACATATAAAAACAAAAAGCCTAGGATACATTCTGTCAGTAGTGAGTCCTAGCTGCTACGTTCGCATAGTGTGTGCAAATTATACCTCAAGTAAGATATACCGAAGATAGAGTGTTTTTAGTGAAAGAATAGTGAAAAAGATAGCATATAATATGGAGCAAACGGAGCGTGATTTGACGGAGCATGCCGCCCGATTGAATACGCAAGAGGATTTATCACATGGGAACGTTGTTGCGACAAGTTTATTGAATCGCTGGAGGAACACAGCCGAATTAAACAATCATTGGTCGCTCGTATCGCGCGATTCGAAAATTTGAAAGATGCGGTGCGTGGATGTTTCGTGTAAGTCGGTGGCGGATACAGCGCAGGATTAAGATGGTGAAATTGATACAGCGTTTGAAAGCCGCATACTGGCGCGGTAATAAATTTCAAGCATATCGAACCTTGCCAATTCCTGGAAGATGCGCGTCCCGTTTGTGGTATATGCCGATCTCGAATGTACTTTGGAGAAGACGGAAACGGAGGACACGTCCAAGTATCAATATCATCGGGTATTTAGCTTAGCATATTATGTACACTGCTCGTATAACGCTTCATTATGCATGTATCAGTCTCGTCGCGATAAGGATTGTGTAGCGTGATTCGCCGAGGAACATAGAGTTTTAGCGCATAACGTAAAATCAATTTTATCGGCTAACGTCCCCATGGAATTTACGTGAGATAATTTAGAAAAATTAAATAATGCTACGCACTGCCACATGCGAAAAACCGTTCGTGCCAGACGACATGCGATCACTGTCATTTGACAGGATGATTCAGAGTTTCCACGCATTTCAAATTGTAATTTAAATTACATTCAACACAATTCTCATCGCATTTCCGTAGTTTTCCATAATATATCCGGCTATGACGCGCATTTTATTATCAAGGAAATAGCCACAGTTTACGACGGACGTGTTGAGCTACTCCCGATAACGAAGGAAAAATATATCTCATTCACGAAAAATGTTAAAAGCACTGAGGACGAACGGAAAAAAAATAACATAGAATTACGTTTTATAGATTCATACAAATTTCTTACTTCGAGTTTAGATAAATTGGCATCGTATCTCAGTACAGATAAACTACGGATAATGCAATGTGAATTTTGTAATTTATCAGTAGAAAATTTCGATTTGCTTACATGCAAAGGCATCTTTCCGTACGAGTACATTGACTGCGTCGAAAAGTTGGAGGATACGTGTTTACCGCGGCGCGAATCGTTTTATAACTCGTTAACAGGCGATACCGTATCCGAGGTTAATTACGCGCATGCTGTCAACGTGTGGCAGCGGTTCTCTATTCGAACCTTCGGCGAATATAGCGATTTATATTTAAAAACAGATGTCTTGTTGTTGGCTGACATTTTTGAAAACTTTCGCGACAGTTGAGTCTCGAATTATGGGCTCGATCCCGCGTATTATTACACATTACCAGATTTTACGTGGGATGCGATGTTAAAACATACTGGCAAAAAATTAAAACATACTGACAATAAATTTTGAATTGCTTGCCGACATTGACATGTTCATGTTCGTTGAACGCGGTATACGTGGCGACCTGAGTCAATGTTCCGGCAGGTACGCGCGAGCCAACAATAAGTACATGGAATCGTACGATCCATCGAAACTGTCATCATATCTGATGTATATTGATGTTAATAATGTGTACGGATAGGCAATGTGTCAGCCGTTGCCATTTGCCGATTTTCGATGATCGACGATATATCTAATTTCAACGTTATGGATGTCGCGTTAGATTCTCCAACAAGCTATATTCTTGAGGTAAACTTAGAGTATCCGCAACAGCTTCACGACGCGCATACAGATTTACCGTTTTGTCCAACGCGCGATAAACCGCCAGGTAAACGTAAAAATAAGCTCCTCGTCACGTTGTACGATAAGAAACATTACGTCATTTATTATCGCAACTTACAGCAATGTACTCGTCATGATCTGCGAGTAACAAAAATTCATCGCGTATTACAATTTGCGCAATCTCCAGGGCTTCGCGATTATATCCAATTAAATACAGATTTCAGAACTCGCGCGAACAATAATTTTGAGAAAAATTTATATAAATTAATGAACAATGCGGTATTCGGTAAAACCATGGAGAATGTGCGCAATCACGTCGACGTGCGACTCTTAACGCGTTGGGACGGGAGATACGGCGCAGAGGCAATGATCGCGAAACCGAATTTTCATAGTCGAAGCATCTTTTCAGAAAATCTAGTAGCAATAGAAATGCGTAAACTCGAGGTGAAGTTCGACAAACCAATCTACGTGGGTATGTGCATCCTCGACATATCCAAGACGTGTTTGTATGAAYTTCATCAYGAGTACATGTTACCGCTATATCGTGAAAAATGTAAAATTATATATACTGATACAGATAGCCTTATATACAACATCGAGTGCGACGACATATACAATATCAGGAAACACGATATCACTAAGTTCGATATCAGCGATTATCCGATCGACAACGCGTACGGTATTCCACTCGTCAATAAAATAGTAGCGGGGCTAATGAAAGACTAGAACAATGGCGCGATAATGACTGAATTCGTCGGACTTAGGGCAAAAATGTACGCCTTGCGCGTCGATGGTAAGGACACCAAAAAAGTCAAAGGTGTCAAAAGTAACGTTGTAACGCGAACTATAACGTTTGACGATTACACGCGGTGCCTGCAATACGAAATCGAAATGACTCGAACGCAATCTTGCATAAGATCAAAATTACACGATATCGGAATCGATAATTGCTCCGTACGATGATAAATGATATATAGTACCCGATTCTGAACCGACACGCTACCATGGGGACATTATAAAATATCATTGTAAACATATGTTTGTATAAGTTTATGTTTTGTAGTAAAAATAAGTACAATTATGTATTTTAATAAAAATTTATTTTATATACATATGATATGTATAATAATGTTTCTATTTTTGTATGAAAAAAGTATATAATAAATTTATAATAACTTTATAATAAATTTTTATTTTCACAACGCATTGTTCTTGTGTATCCATGAATTGTGCGATCCATTGAATCCCAGCTACTTTACGTAAACCTCGTTTCTCCTTCTGCGCAATACTTTCTCCACGAGGTATATATCCGGATGAGTCGCGCGATGCAACTCGTACGCGTAGAACGCTCCAGCTATAGATTTTCCGCGATAATCTTCGAGTAGATAAGTTACGAGATTGGTACGCTGTACTTTAACGATCTTAAACACCTCGGTGGTCCAATTTGGCGTGTAACCCTTTTCAAAGATCGTCTTGTACTTGCTCATACGTACCGAATCGCCTACTTTGAATTTCGCTGGGCCTGCGATCTTTAGCGCTGTACACTGTAGCCAAGAGTCTTTCGGCTACCACGGAAGTTACATCAACGGGTCGCATGCCGATTGTTCTATGCTTTCGAGCATTATAATTCGATACGAGATGCGATAACAGGTCCATCCATTTGTAATTTCCGTTGAGCGTAAACATCTTTCACATATCATTCTTTAGCGTGCGATTGAACCGCTCGACAATCGATGCTTTCATTACGGAGTATGTAGAATAGAAAGATTAATGCCATGTTTATTTACGAGTCGTTTCACGTCAGCGTTGTAAAACTCTTTCCCCATATCGGTTTGTAAGTTTTTCGGATGTCTACCGCTCTTTCGAATTATCTCAGTGATAGCGTTAGCCGTCTCGCTTACACTTTTACTCTTGAACGGTACGGCCCACGCATACTTGCTTAGCACATCAATGATGATGAGAATGTAATGGTAACCTTTGTTGAAACGTGAGTATGGATGCATCTCAATGATATCGGCCTGCCACAGATCATCGTATCCTCGAACTGTGGCGTGTCTTCTCGGGAAATTTTTTCTCGCTGGAGCGTGCAACTCCTCGACGAGTCGCCGCTTTTCGACACTGACGACGTTTTCATCGGATCTCATGTTTCATACGCAATTATTGGTTGATGTATAATAACGCATGCAATAAAATTACACTACGATTTATTTCATTTTTTGTCGTTCGTATTGTCGTTTTTATCGTTTTTTTTTAATCGTTTGCTTATCATTTTTTTCTGTCATCTTTCAATAGCCGTTCTTTGTCTTCCGGTACCGATCGATTGGATAGTCGTTCATAACCATTCTTAATACGATCTACAGCCGTTTGATAACTATTCGACAACTGTTCTTGAGTTATTCGATAGCGATCCTGAGCTGTTTAGTAGCTGTTCGACAACCGTTCCTGAACCGTTGTTGATTCAAAAATCATTCGAAATTATTCGTTAGGCGTTCGTAACCATCTCTTCGTCGTTCATTACCACTCATTGTTGYTTCTGAYTYAGYTTTGATAATCACRCGCTGAARCTCGCACGTCCTTCTCKAACGAAGTCAATCTCTCATCTGATTCTTTCTATTGATTCGTCAAGGTTTTAACGCGCWGYTCCACATATAATTTGTTAAYRGCGTCGATRCGCTRGATGACAAATCTTTTCAGTGCTTATCTATTCTGTGCGGTGAGCCGTCTTTCCTTGAATGTTATTCTGGATCGTGATCATCTTCTTCTCAAGTAGATTCAATTGATTTTCAAAAGTTTGAATATTCTCTTGCAGGTATTTTTGCATAAACAGCMTATTAGTTTGGAGCGATGTTATGTTCTTYTCGATTTYATCCTGCCCATTTTTCAAAATTTGCATGTTCTTCTCGATTTCATCTTGCCGATCTTTCAAAATTTGCATGTTCTGTTGCACGAATCGTTTGTTGACGACATCATCATCATCTACAGGTAGAGCTACACGTCGAATCTTGCATGATTTCGCATCGAAGTCTGTAGCGACGCGACACAAAGCGTTTTCGTACACGTAATTTCTCATTATACCGTTCCAACGATGAAATGAATCATCGTTGTTTCTCTGATCGGATAATCCAAATTTCTGATTGGCATTTTTTTCGATACGGGTGACATCGATCGACTGATTTGTTTCAACGATATGAGAGTTAATTTCTACTAATGCCAGCTTCGCGAAGTTCCTCGATGATCGATAACATCTCGTTGTCGTGAGCATTGACCGGCTTGACGCGAAGCTTCGAGCAATCGTAAACGATCCACTCGTTGATATCGTTCCAGTGCACGTAATCAATCGCATTGTCGTTTAATGTCATTGCGCGAGCTAATCCTCTTCCAGATTTATTCTTAGATTCGATCATCAACGGCGCGATTACATGTTCGTATTTGTATCCCCTATTGTCTCGTATACGATCGAGCGGATCGTGATTGTATCTGTGCGCATTCGTCGTCAGTAGTATGCTCTTGTACTTTTGTTTATCGTCCTCCTATCGTACAGATGACGTCATTGGGGACTCTTTTGAAGATCAACTCGAAAAGACCAAGTGTACCGACATATCGCACACCATCGATAATAATGTTATCCGTTTTGTCCACATCGAATCGTTTACTGCCGAACATCATTCCATCCTTTTCGAGGTAAACGCCGTACATGCAGTCCATATTGCTCTCTCTGTCATTGGTCAAAATAGCTCTGACGTATTTTTGACTCAGCGGACCCAAGTGTTCTCGCAACGTTTCTCTCAATGTTTTTTGACCCTCCGGCGATTGCAACTGATTTTGAACAGACATCGCGAGCGAGTCGTCCGTGGTTTCGAAAACATCCTTGTTTGCGAGTGACTCGGACATTGTCGGTTGTACGGTTGTCGCGGATGGTGTGGAAGTTATCGGTGACGCATTCAGTCCAGAAGCGTTTCGATTTGCGATCTAACGAAGTATTCGATCGTTTCCTCTTGCTCGATTTTACATCCTCCTCACGCTTTTAAACGGATAACGTTTTAACGTTGTCATCGTCGCAGCTCGTCTTTTATCACGCGCATGTTAGAGTTGTCAACAATCTTTTGCAGCGGCTCGAAGATCAGTTTAAAATGACTCTTGGTCGCGATATCTTCTTCGATCGTGCCTGTCTTCAAAGCGCAATGTTTTTTACGGATCGACTCGGCCGTTTTATAAATCTTCCTCACAACCTTTTTACGTTCGCGTATATCTTTGTTATCAGCCATGTTGACGTTCTTTCAACGTTGGAGTATCGACATCGACTAACCGCTTCGCGGCACCGCAAACTCTTTAAATCCTTTTCTGTATCGTCCATTAGTAAGTGCGCTGTCCTTGTCTATCACCAGGAATCCATACTTTTGCCAACAATTGCGGCATAATTCACTGAAATCCTCGTATGACATGTCGGTATTCACGTGATCATTGTACACGTGCTTCAAGTTGGTACTGTTACGTCCAAACCCCGAAGGTTTTGTTTATATAAGTTGGAAGGAAAGAGAAGGAGGAGGTATGGAAGGACGTATTCAGTAACTGTCTCGCAGGTACACGCACAGACGCGCGAGTCGAACGCACTTTTATGGCTCTGGAATATGAGTCAATGTCCCGAAAGGACACTATAACACCTTTTTCCACGAGCAGTGCGATCGTCGGTCCTAATTCGAGTCAAGGAACTTAATCCCTTTAACTTGTGATTGGATCACGTGCGATCTTCGAGTGTAAGGAAATGAAAGGTCGAGGTCGTTTTAATTTAATTAATAAGAGCGAGAACGATCTTCGCTAACATTTAAACTTTATTATAAAACAGTCAATATAAAAATATAAGCAATTACTAAGTAACCGCGATACATTGTTGAGTGTCAGGCACTTTTTACAATCTATTTTATTTATGTATTTATGTGTGAATGTGTGAAAGAGTACGGGCGGAGCGGAGTAAGGTGAAAAAATATATTTATATATACTTGTATTCATTTGTAGGCTGTCGATTATCTTTGAGAAGGTAATTGAGGAAGAAGGAAAGAATTTCAAAAAAATGGCGTTGAAATTATAAAAGATAGGAGAATGGGGAAGGAAAACTGAAATGTGATAATTCATTTAACATCTCTGAATATTCC
>JANQDE010000304.1:46038-59969 GCA_037157785.1 Cephalotes varians
TAGAGATTATGCAAATGTAAATAGTAGTTACATTTTCGTTGCACTCTACTATGATAATCAATATAAATAACGTTCTTAAATTAACATGTAAAATAATGAAACATAAAAAAAAAAACAGCACTATAAGATTGTAAAGAAGAAAATAGGAATAATTATATAAATAAAATCATTCAGAGTTTTCATTTAGAAATTTGATAATCGCATTTAAGATCTTTTTATTTTTTGTGACACGTGGTTTCTTATTATTTAATTTTGTAGACAAAAATTCGACGACTGCCTTTTCTCTATTTTCTGTATGAATTGCTTTCAGTTTTTTTATAAGTAATACCACTAGTTGCCATTTTTTTAATCATTGCATCCGAGATTATACCTTTCAAAACATATAAAGACTTAACTATAACGTGAATGTTTTGTAACTGTGTCTCATACATCAATGAAGCTACGAAAGATTTTGTATTTTTAAATATCTCTTCCTTCGAAATTGTTGAACAAACAATATTTTCTAATAYTTCAACATCGTACGTAGCATTATGAAAGTTTTCGTTATCATTTCTTTGCAATAAATCTTGAGCTAATGTAGATAGCTTAAATAAACCAGGACCTTTTCTATCAGGAAACTTTTTTTTAAGTAGAACCAGCGAATCAGCAAACCCACCAATAATTTGTTTAAAATCATCTATCATGTTATGACTTTTTATAGCTCGGAGTAAGTGTAAAATATCAAATCTCGCATTATGAGCAACTAATTACATGTAACTAATAAATACATAATTGAGATGATAATTGAAAATATTGTAAAAATCAGTACAATGCATCTCGAGAAGGAATGGAAACTACTTTTGTACCATGCAAGAACAATTCTCCATTGATATTGTTTAAACCAGTGACTTTAGATGCACTTTCTGTGATTGATTGTGTAGGATTTACATATACTGAAAAATTATGTTCCCCACATTTAGCAGCAATCTGCAAAATGTCTGCAGTTTTACTGAAACCTGATGTTTTCAAATCGAAATAAACGATTTTGTAGTCATCAGAGGATTTTTCAAGATTTCGAGATGTAGTTTCGACAAGTGAGACATCAATATCAATAGATGAACTTTCTGCATCTAATTCAAGTCCACAATTAGATTTATATTGAGTTCCTTCTGCCTTTTCTTTTTGTTCTCGTAACAATGTTCTCTCTTGAATCAAAATATTTCTACGATATTTTGTAGAAGGCAATTTTGCTTTTCTTGCTTTTTCACGTCTAATTTTATCTCGTCTGCTTGCAAAGTTTTTGGTATGCTTACTAGGTGATATGCATAACTCTTTTACTACATCCAATAAATAATTTTCATCATCATTCTTAGTACATACGGTACTTGAATAGCGATAATCGCTAGATTCGCTAAGAGAATAACAGTAATTTTTGGGAGCTTTGTGACACATTATATTATTAACACTCTCGTTTGCTTGACTTGAAGCGGAAACCGAAAATTTTGCTGCATTGTTTGCATATTTTGAAAACAATTCACGTAATTTAGTGTAAAGATGAAGATTTTTTAATAAAACTGTTTGTAATTTGTTGCTTTCGGATTCGCGTGTACACCAATTTCTACAATTTTCATGATGGCCAAACAAATGGTCTGAAATACTGCGTAATGTAGCCGCCAACTCAATACTTTTTCCTTTATTTTGAGCAATCGCAAATGTAAAACATTTTATTATGTGAAGAATTGTGCCTTTTTTGTCAGCTCTTTAAAACTTTTTTTTAATTCATACAGGTCATTTCGAAAATGCTTTTTTATGTGGTTTGAATCAGCTAATTTAAATATACGTTGAGAGTTTTCGCGACGCACTGATGCGATAGTGCTACTATCTTCATCACCAATTAAGACACGGACATTGAGTCCTGCTTTTTTGAGAATATTGCTATGGTTTACTAATTCAGCACCTACGTCTGCCTCCATTGCCTTAGCACTTCCTCTGAAATTTTTTCTACAGTCATGATTAGTGTTGTGRTAACCCATATCGCACTTTTTACATTTACGATTACGAGTGGAGAAATCCAAAATTTTTCCACTAAGGAAACCAATAATAGCGCCGTAACCATTGAGGCTATCATAGCTCCTTCCATTTCCTCGTTTGTTCCATCCCATATCATAAGAGACAATGATGTTCACAATGTTACCCAAATTATCGTCAAAATTCGCAGAATCGTTAGTATTTATTAAGCTATCATCATGCAGAGGGAATTTGGAARGATTCASRYTAAGAGCGGAGCSGCACTTGTTGAAATAAGGATAAATATCATCGATTATTTCAGGAGGTCTGTAAAAATAGTAAGGAAAAACACACTCATTATAAACTCATTTTTCACAATTTCATTAATTTCTTTCGCATGTTCATCAATGTACTTCTAACAAATAAAGATCATTATTTATAGAAGTACATTTACATATAACATAAATGTGTATAATAAAAACATTGTATATTTGTATAAACAATCTGTATATAGAAATTTGTAAAAAAAGTAGAAAAATTTGAACAATGATTCTTATGATCAAACAATCATATTTTAGATATACATAATTTAGTGAATGCATAAGGAGAGAATGTCTTACAAATCTTGACACAATTTATCGATATTTTTAATAACTAATCGTCGTTCCTCCTGTGCAGCACGTTGGCAACTTTTCTTAGCGCTTTTTTCTATAGCTGGTCCAACTTCTCGTTCATATCTTTTAAATAGAGCTTCACCAATAGTTGGAATATTCAAACACGCTAAAATCTTATTCAAAGCAGTACTTCCGATGCTAGCGTGCACAGCACCTATAACAATAAAGTTTGATGTTATTTTTACATCAAAATGTTAATACACAATATTTAAAGTATTATCTACAGAATAAACATAAAATAACAAACTTACCAAGTATAGCTTTCGTGTTGACATCTACATGGTTTATTGTTCTATTGTTGTCTACATGATGCGTTTTCCCTGTTGCCACAAGTGTCTGTATATTACACTTGTCACAAAACACTGATAAAATAGAGTAAAGACCATATCGTTTTTCATTTAAAATTCTCTCTAAACAAAGTACTTGTTTACATTGGCAGCATTTTAAATTCTTTCCCAACTCTTTTAATTCTATAATACGTCTTCCCTCACATAAGTTAGATACGACATGAGTCGCTTTACTTTGTATATTTTCTCGAGTCTTTTTCTCTTTTTTTTGCTTGAGACATTGCCGAAATTGCTTTTAATCTTTTTTTTAAAGTTTTTTCCTTAATAAATTGGCCTTTATATCTTACGTGAGGAGTAATTTTTACCAATTTTCACTGTTTACGGCATCAGTACGTGCATACAAATACACAGCGTCGAAGTTTTAGGTTAATGCAACGTTGTCACATTTTTATTATCTTAGTATGTGTCTATCATATACAAGAGTCTTTGAGTGTATAGGTTACATTCGCAACCAAAAGTTTTTTCTAATAAGCCAAAACAACAATTGATTGTTTATTTTTTTAAGTATTATTGAATATTGAGTCGATATATTTTATCAATAAAATGTTAATAGATTTAACTTTAAAGTGTGTTTAATATATTATAAATACATATTATAACTTTCTTTCCAAGAGTGAGACTCAAACTTTTGGATCGGACTGTCGCGTAAGTACTACCGTAAAATATTATATATCTGTAAATATATGTATTTTCAAGAAATTTGTACAAAATATTATGTTTGAATAATATTATATTATAAAGACAATAGATACTAAATTAGAAAAAAATGACAATAATATTTATTTTTAAGCTAAAAAAGAAATTAAATTATTTTTCAAATGTAAAGTTTATAGCAATATCTTTCGAGTCACACTCACTATTTTTTGATAGAATGCTCAAGTTAATATCATTAATATATATTTTCGTCAAATGTGTAAAATTGATACTTTGTACTAAAATAAAAATAAAATATTACGTAATTATAAATTATTATAAATAATTATAAATATTAAAAATTAATACTGCCTATGTGTGTGCGTGTAAGACGTCTCACATAGTGTCCATTCCATTAAACAAGTTTAAAATTTTTCTCAGTGAGGAGCATTTTTGATCCTTTGGTCGGCTATTATTTATTTATTCATTTATTATTTATAATTTAATTTATTCATTTGAAAATTTTAAAAAATGTGAAATAAATCTTGAAAAAATAGCATTGAATGTGTGACGTTCCAACCGCTCGAATTGTCCGCTCAATCATGCTTGTTGCTTACAACTCACTCTTACGAACTGTATAACACGCACATAAAAACTTTAAACACAATAATTTCGCAACAGGCGTAGTGTTGCGGGATGGGATTCCGCATGTCATTTGCAGTCTTGCTTTTTCTATTTTTGTTTTATCTTAATTTTTACAAAATGTGCTTTTAGGTGATTCTTCAGGCATGCGCATAATAAAAAAATTATTTTTTTATGATTATTAAGTTTAATGCTTTGTTTAGAATACTCGCATATTTTAATGCATACAAATAATATCACAATTTAATTAAAAATTTCTTAATCATTCAACTGAATTTTGTAAGGAATTTTATTTCTACGTCATATTACTTGCGTCCAAATTAATTAGCAAACGGCGTACATTTTTTAATGTCTTGATCTTTTTGATTATTGACTTCCTTCTAAATATTATAAATAATCGTGCTCTTGCAAGTATAAGTAAGTAACATAATGTAGAAATAGAACTCCTTGCAGAATTTAAAAATAATTTTTAATTATTTTGCTTGCGACCATCGATATTATTCGTATGGTTGTAGGCATTAAAATATACGAGTATTTTAATCAAAATATTAAATTTAATCATAAACTTCAAAAGAAATTATAAACTTTCAAAAATTGATGCAAATTTTTAAAAAATTATTCGTGGTGTGTGTGTGTGTGTGTGTGTGTGTGTGTGTGTGTGTGTGTGTGTGTGTGTGTGTGTGCGTGTGCGTGTGCGTGTGCGTGTGCGTGTGCGTGTGCGTGTGCGTGTGCGTGTGCGTGTGCGTGTGCGTGTGCGTGCGTGTGCGTGTGCGTGCGCGTGCGCGTGCGTGTGCGTGTGCGTGTGCGTGTGTGTGTGTGTGCTCAGAAATCATATTAATCTTTGTAAACTTGGTATCCAACTTTTAGTAAATTACTTTTCAGTAAAAAATATTAGTATTTTATAATTTTTTGTAATAATAATTTTGTTTCTAGTTCCATATATTGAAAAATGCAAAATTTTGAAAGAATGATTGTCACCTAATTTTGAGCTAGAGAGAACAATGAAATCCTAATTCAGAATCGTTTGTAGTTATTTATTGTCATTTTTTTTTCCTTTGTAGTTCATTGTTTCATTTTTAGAATTTTCTCATTTTATAAATGATACGCTGAAAAAATATTTCAGATATTTTAAAAATTGGCAGATTCTTTTTTTTTATTGTAAATATGTTATAACTTTGAACAGGCTCAACTATAAATGATTGGAAAATAACTACAAACATCTATAAACGATTCTGTTGTATATGGAAATATTGTCTTTTAACTAGTTCAAAATCGAGTGACAATTATTTATTCAAAATTTTATATTTTTTAATATGTGGAATTATAAACGAAATTATTATTACAACAAATAAAATACTGATGTTTTTATATTGAAAACTTATTTTACTTAAAGTCGGATGTCAATTTCACCAAAATATTTGATTATAATTGTATACACATATATAAAATATTAAAATTTATATATATATATATATAAAATACATTAAATATAATAATTTTATATTTTAAAATAATTGTTATATTTCTTGTAATATCTTCTTACTATCTTTTTTAGGTACCTTGCCTCAGGTGATAGTATGACATTCTACCGACTCTGAGGGTGGGGAGGTGGGGGGTGGGCCTCGACCCTCGCCTCGTCCTCCTCGCCCTCGGAGCGGCGGTCAGGGGGGGGGAGGGAGCGGCCCGGGGGGGCCGCACTCAGACGATTGGCAAGTGGGACGCGAGAGATGCCCTCTGGTGAGAGTATTGTCTTGGTGTCGGATGTCGGAAGCGGTTTTCCCCCCCTCCCCCCTCTGCCGCAGAGGCGAAGAGATGAAAACCCGCATTTCGCGGGCGAGAGGGGGCTGGAGAAGTAACGCGGATAGTCGCGCGAACCTAGACGTGTCTGAGAGAGATCTTCTGGAAGATCGAAAACCGATAAGGAGATCAACCGATGCGAGAGAGACTAGACGCCCAGTTCGGGAGAGATCGGGAGTTGATTGGGAGCCCCCGGTGCTTGGATCTCCGCGCCGACAGCATCGTGGGGTTGGTGACGGGGGGCTGCTCATTATGGATCCTCGACGGGGAGGGATTGAGGCCGGTGCCTCAAGGTCGTCCGATATTCCGGCGGCACACCGTAGGGTGGTCTACTTGGCGGGCACTGACTCGGTGGATCCCCGGGTGTCTCCGGTGTCGAACTGGAGGGCGCCTCCCTCGGTTGGAAGAAGAAGAAGGAAAAATAGAGGCACAAAGAAGATGAGTACGCAAGAAAGTGGAACTGACGGTGGTTCGGGGCGATTACCTCATCCCCCACCCCGACAAGTACACTCTAGGCAAGGTGGTGCTGATCGGGAGGTGGCTGAAAGGAGGCGGGTGGCTCGCGCGACATCTCGTATGATCCCCACGAGACCTCCGCGTTCAGCGGCGATCGCTATTACATGCGAAGATGGTGGCCCGTCGTATGCGGATGCACTCAGGAGGGCGAGAGACAGAATATTGTTAGCTGACCTGAAGATCGAACGTACGCGAATTAGGAGGGCAGCAACGGGTGCCCTACTAATTGAGATCCCGGGGGAAGAAACGAAGACAAAGGCCGATCTTCTGGCCGGCAGGTTAAGAGAGGTTTTCTCGGACATGAGGGTTAGAGTGTCGAGGCCCGCACGCATGGCGGAATTGCGGATTTCAGGTTTTGATGACTCGATATCTTCTGAGGATGTGGCTATGGCCATAGGGGAGGCTGGGGGTACCTCATGGCTTGAGGTAAAAACGGGAGAGATCAGGCGTACTGCTAGAGGCATGGGGCTGATATGGGTTCGCTGTCCGCTGGAGGCCGCGATCAGGGTTGCAGAGCGGGGCAGGCTTACAGTGGGATGGTCCTCGGCGCGTGTAGAGTTACTGCGACGCCGTCCCATGCAATGCTTTCGATGTCTGGCTACAGGTCATATTCGTACCGGGTGTCCTGGCCAGACGGACCGAAGTCGGGCTTGTCGCAATTGTGGCGAGGAGGGGCATATTGCCAGGGAGTGTCGCTCCGCTCCTAGATGTCCCGTTTGTGTAGAGCGGGGTCTGGACGCCGCCCATCGTGCAGGCGCTGAGGGATGCCGGCCGATTCCGCCGGGCAGAAATATTTTGACTCGCGGGGAAAGGGCGGAACGGAGGACCGCAGAAAATAGTGGTCAAGGGAACAGACCAGAAGATTAAATGGCAGATAAAATTGTACAGGTAAATTTGAATGGACAGAGAGATTCCACCGACCTCCTCCTCCAATATATGCGGGAACATCGCGTGTCCCTGGCGGCCGTTTCGGAACCGCACTCAATCCCGGATGATCCGGGCTGGGCTGCGTCCACGGATGCCAGGGCCGCGGTGACCTGGAGGGGGTCGGTGGGAAATCTAGAATGTGCAGTGGTTACAGCTGGCATTGGGTTTTGCATTGTCTCATGGGGTGCAGCGTACATATGTTCCTGCTATTTTTCCCCAAATACAACGGATGAGATGTTTGGCGATTGGCTGAACAATTTGGGCCAGGTTCTATCCCCGTATCGTAATTCCCCAGTTTTAATATTAGGGGATTTTAATGCAAGGTCTAGGGTGTGGGATTTGGGAACTCCTAATGGAAAAGGCGATGTTCTAATGGAGTGGATGGCGGGGCTGGATTTTGTGCTCCTGAATAGGGGGTGGATACCAACTACTTTTCATGCGAGGGGGCAGTTCGTTGTCGATACCTCATGGGCGAATCCGGCAGCGGAATCTTGGATTAGGAGTTGGCGGGTGGATATGCACGCGGAGATTCTATCGGATCATAGGCCTATCATCATTGGCCTGGGCAGGAGTAAGGAGCAAAACCGACGGCGTATCAGGGCTTCTAAGCGATTCCCGAGATGGTCCATAAATAGGTTGGATGTGGACAAGTTGGAGGCTGGAGCACTCGGGGCTTCCTGGGCCTCCATTCCGGAGGCCTTTGGTGCAGAAAGGTTCACGTCCAGGCTTGTCGAGATTTTGGAGGAAGTTTGTAATTGCGCAATGCCGCGCGCGGCCTTGTCTGGTGGAAATACCCGTCCACTTTATTGGTGGAATGAGGGTATAGCTAGACTGCGGGCGGAGTGTGTTAGGGCGAGGCGTACCCTTTGGAGGCGGAGAAAGCGGGCCCCTCAGGAGGCCATATTAGAAATGAGGGCTAATTTAAGGAGGGCGCGTAGAGAGTTGCGCAGGGAAATTGGGCGGTCGAAGAGGCTGGCGTGGCGCGAGCTCCTGAATACGTTGGAGTCCGATCCTTGGGGTAGGCCCTATCGGGTGGTCCTGAAACGGGTGAGGGCCCCGGTGGCCCCAGTTTGCGAGGTCCTGGCGCCGGAATTCTTGGACCGGATAGTCGGTAGTTTGTTTCCTATAAGAATTGAAGGCTCAGAGATGGTGCCGGCAACTCCTGATTGGGACCCCACCTGGGACGTTACTAGCGACGAGGTAATGGTTGCAATTAGGAGAATGAGTACAGGAAAAAGGCCCCTGGCCCGGATGGGATTCCAGGCCTTGTAGTCTGGAAGACGGGTGGCATTATGTTGTCGGAGTGGGTGCGTGGTTTCTCGCGGTGCTTGCGTGAGGCGATTTTTCCCTCGGCGTGGAAGATTGCGCGCCTCGTACTCCTTAAGAAAAAAGGAAAGCCGGAAGATGATCCGTCCGGTTATAGGCCTATCTGCCTGTTAGACGAGGCCGGAAAACTTTTTGAACGGGTTATCGCGGAGCGCCTGCGTGTTTATCTGGATGAGACCCAGGGCATCTCCCCGGATCAATATGGGTTTCGTAAGGGGCGTTCAACAGTTGACGCCATATGGAGAGTGCGGAATATCGTAGAGGAGGGGACCAGGGGGGGGGGTGTGGTGTTGGCGGTGAGTTTGGACATAGCCAACGCGTTCAACTCCCTCCCCTGGTCCACTATCAGGCAGGCGCTAATGGATAGGGGGATCCCTCTCTACCTACGGCGCGTTTTAAATAATTATCTGGGAAACAGATGGCTCTGTTATACCGGGCGCGGCGGGATATTCAGGAAGGTGAGAATAACCTGTGGAGTACCACAGGGCTCTGTCTTGGGCCCGTTCCTTTGGAACGTAGGATATGACAGTGTCTTACGCGTCGATCTCTCTCCGGGAGGAGAGGTAATTGGATATGCTGATGATACGGTGATTTTAGTGGAGAGGGATTCCCTTCCTGAAGTCATTGGGCGGGCGGATATTTGTGTCACGATAGTCGGCGAAATTAAGAGCTTGGGGCTGGGGGTTTTCCCGCTCAAGACTGAGATAGTTGCGTTTGGTGCCCCGTCGGGTGCGCGGGGTGCGATACGGGTGGACGGGGTTTTGGTCCCGGTTGGGGGGTCTATCCGGTATTTGGGCCTTGAGCTCGATGCTGGGTGGACTCTACGGGGCCACTTCGACCGTCTTCTCGATCGTGCCGAGGGGATGGTGGCTGCTCTCAGCAGAATTATGCCAAATTTGGGGGGGCCGGGTGGGCGGCGAAGGCAATTATATACCGGAGTCGTCCACTCGGTCATCATGTATGGGGCACCGGTTTGGGCTGACATCGTAGCAAGGAACCGTAGAATAAGACAGAGGATATGGGCGGTGTAACGGAAGGTGGCGCTTCGGGTGATCTCCGCCTACCGCACAGTATCTTGGGATGCGGCTGCAATCTTGGCCGGCCTGGTGCCCGGCGACATATTGGCTGAGAGTTATAGGCGAGCCTATTTCGAATTGCGTAGAGTCAGGGAAATCAATCCGGACATGACAGCCCGGGCCAGGTCCGAGATCCGCAAGAGGGAACGAAAATTGGCGCTGGAGGAATGGCTTGCCGTTCTTCGGGACAGAGGCGAGTTTGAGTCGGGACACAGGGTCAGGGGGGCCCTCATCCCCAGGTTCTGGGAATGGATGGAGGGTAGGCGCGGGGGCCTCACTTTTCGCGAAACCCAGATTGTTACGGGCCACGGCTCATTCGGTGACTACCTGGTGAGGATCGGCCGGGTTGAGTCACCCGTCTGCCCACATTGTGGGGGGGCGGAGGACTCGGCGCGGCATACCCTCGAGGAGTGTCCCGCATGAGCCGTGGAGAGGGAGGTGCTGAGGGCAGAGATCGGTCGGGATCTCAGCTTGGGCGCGGTATTGGGGGCCGCCGCGTCCGCCAGCAGTAAATGGTCGGCCTTCCTTGGCTTTGCGGAGGCGGTCATGTCGGCGAAGGAGGTGGCCGAGCGCGAGCGACAAGCTGCGGCTGTCGCGGCTCTGGCCCCCCGTCGTCGTCGCCGGCGTGGCCTGGATGTGTGAGTGTGTCCACTGTGGCGCAATGTGGATATCTGTAAATAAATGGATTTTCTGCGTGCGTTTGCGTGGTTAGGTGTTCTCTCATTTGCGCCGGCGCGCGTGGGCAAGGGGTCGCCGAAGTACTGGTCGGTCCTGCGCCCGCGCGGGCCGGTAGTGTTGATGGGAGTGTCTTGGTGTGTGTGTATACGCTCCCTCCCCTTTTGTGGGACGCGCTACTATGTATATATGTAAATAAATAGTGTGTAAGAAGCCAATCGTAGGCTTGCAAATTAACTAATTAGGTAGGTTAGGTTAAACCCGCGTGAGTACGAGGGATAATGATCCCACAAGCTGGGGGGGGGGGCCTGAAGTTATGTGCTAAACGGTGCCCCCCCCCCACCTTAGGCTTAGAGGTCGGCTTAGCCGAAGAGGTGAGTTTTTAGTCGGTAGGCGGTGTCGGGTGACCTCGTGGTCGAGGCGCCCCACACTGAATCCGGCACGCCCCGCAGTACGGGCTGCGGGGTGTCTTCCCCTCCCTCGGGTTAGGTCTCTGGATCTGCCGCGGCCGTATGGTCGGGGTTAGGTCTGGGGACCCTCGGGGTTGAGGGGCACGCGAAGATTTTCTCACCTCTCGCAAAAACAAAAAAAAAGGTGATAGTATGACATCTTTGTCATATCAATATTTAATATCTTTAAGTTCCATTACACATATTATACGTGAAACATGTATTTCTATATGGGAGCGTTTATTTCCTCTCGTTCTTGCAAAATGTGATACAGATGATTTGAAAGAAATTGCAAATGATTTTGCAAACAAATGGAACTTTCCTCATTGTGTTGGTGCGATTGATGGGAAGCACGTTGTTATTCAAGTACAAATCTTATATTAAAAAAAGATACAGGGTGACTCTGATAAAAATATTTACCAAAAGTTTTTCTTAAAAACGGTTTTTCTTTTAAAAAAATAGGAGAAGACATAAGTAAAGAAATATGATAAACACATTTTTTTCTCTAGATGATGCTGATATTTTAATGTCATTTTTTTTAAATAGAAATACATTTCTTTACATAACGTAATCCTTTAATTATTCTTCATACAAAATATTAAAATAAACTTATTAAAATAAACTTAAAAAGTATACAACAGTTTGAGATATGTTATACTTGTTCATTTTTTGACATAGAGTAAAAGTATTACGTAAAGTATCTCGTAAAAATATTACGTAAAGTATTGATTTTTTGGCAATTGTATCATAATACTTTTATACACAGAATAATGAGATGAATTGATACAAAGAAAATACATTGTTACTTTAAAGAAATTATGTAATTTGCAATTTGTATTACAAAACTTTGTTAAAAACAAATTTATATTTTCTTCACACCAATTTATTTCATTGCTCTGTACATAAAAGTATTAAAGTTCATTTATCAAAAAAGTATGAATAGCTTTCAAGAGATATCTTATACTTTATGACAAAAAATGTCAGAACAAAATATACAATTTGTAGTAAATATACAATAAACTATTGATTTTTATAGTTACCTTTTTATAGTTACATAATACTTTTATGTAGAATAATTAGAAGAATCATATTACATGAAAAAGTTAAGTAATTTTATTTAAAAAAGAACAGATGACTTTAAAATCCCAGGATACCTCCATTTAGAAAAAATATATGTCCATCATGAGATATCTATTTATTCTACAATTTTGATAATAGATGATAGATAGGTAGTTTTCCTTTTATCTTCAATTGTTTGCGACAAAAAATGACTTTTTATCACTCACCCTGTATGTATATATATATATATATATATATATACATATATATATATATATATAACTCAAATTAATTTAATATAATCTAATGTAATAAATATTTTTTTCAGTGCCCTGATAATGCAGGGTCCGAATATTATAATTATAAAGGTAGTCACAGTATTATTTTACTAGCAATAAGTGATGCTAATTACGTTATACGCTACGTCGACATTGGTGTTCCTGGTAGGCAAGGTGATGCGAATGTTTTCAGAAATAGTTCTATAGGCCTGCTGTTAGAAAGTAAAAAATTCAATCTTCCACCATCTGAACCATTGTATGAAGATGGCCCGATCTTACCATTTGTATTAGTAGGAGACGAGGCATTTCCATTAACTACTTATATGATGCGACTATACCCCGGCAAAAACGAAATGACAATAGAAAAACGTATTTATAATTATCGTTTATCTCGAGCCCGACGGACCGTCGAAAATGTTTTTGGCATTTTAGTTAGCCAATGGTGACTTTTAAGACGACCAATTTTAGCACAAGTTACGAACTCAACAAAAATGATTCAAGCGATCGTTTGCCTTCATAATTGGTTGAGAAGACATGATGTTGAACGAGAAACTTATCTTACACAAGATCTTGCAGATCGGCCTATAGAAGATGGAAACATTGAAGAAGGTTCTTGGAGACAAAATATTGAACAGTCTTCATTTATGAACATTAAATATACTCGAGCAAGATCGCATTCTGTACATGCAGCTGAAATTCGAGAAGAATTTTGCAGATTTTTCAATGAAGGAGAAGTTAGCTGGCAAAATTTTCAAATTTATAAATAACATATATCCTCAGATTCCACAATTCATTCTCGATGCTAATATTAAGAACAGACTTAACTGCAATATTATAGGTATATTTTTTATCAATTTTATTATTAACTCTATTGCAATTTATATTTACATATAATAGATATAATAGTATAAGGTTAAGGATATATTATAGGTTTATAATAATATAAAAACATTATAATAAGAAATAAAAAATTTATTACAGATTAAGCATTAAGAAATTTATTACAGATTAATATCCATATTCACAGCGACTATATTCACAGCCTTCATATTCCACTGTTTATACTTCTTACATAATATCTTCTTACATACTATTTTTTACATATGTAGTGCGTGTGTGAAAAAAATATTGCTGTTAATTCATATATAATTATATATAATACTATTTTATTGACAACGCTATTACTTTATATATATATATATATATGTGTGTGTGTGTGTGTGTGTATATATATATATATATATATATATATATATAAATTAACAGCAATATTTTTAAATAAAATAATCGATAAAATAATTTTTAAATAAAAGCATCGATAAAATAATGTTACGTCCAAACCCCGAAGGTTTTGTTTTTATGAGTTGAAAGGAAGGAGAAGGAGGAGATATGGAAGGACGTAAACAGTAACTGTCTCGCAGGTATGCGCACAGAGGCGCGTGCTACGAGTCGAACGCACTTTTATGGCTCTGGAATATGGGTCAACGTCCCGAAAAGACGCTATAACACCTGTTTCCACGAGCAGTGCGATCGTCGGTCCTAATTC
>JANQDE010000304.1:61705-73344 GCA_037157785.1 Cephalotes varians
TATGCATGTGAAATAATCGACATACCGAAAATAAGAGGAAAACTCTATCGAGATAAACAATCATAAAAGGGAAACTCGGGCTTATTGCCCGCTTGCCGATAGATAACCGCTGACGCACGAGTTTCTTATTTTAATAGATTATTAGCCGTCCTTGAAAGGAGGAAATCTTGGAGTCCTCAGGACGTAACAATAACGTTTTCTACTTTTTTAAAAGTAATAAGAGATAATGTCAACAGTAACACTATTTCTTATTACTTGTACCTCGCTTCTATTTTTAAATTATTTTTCTAACGTTGACATTACCTCTTATTACTTTTAAAAATAAAATAAATTGAAACTAAAAAAATATGAAATTGATGAATATAGCTGATGAATATTTATTAATTTTAATTTAATCTTCTTCCTTCGCAATATCGTGCAGAAATTTTAATAACAATTTATCCTGTTTTTGTGAACTTAATTTCTGCAATTTTTCTTTGATATACAAAAGCATACCGTCTAATGCACTGACTTCAGTAAGTTTTGGAACATTTATCACCGGTGTTTCCTTTTTACAAAGTGCATCAGCTAAACAATTTATTGCATTTAAATTGTCATTATCTTTATTAATACGACGTTTAGCAAACAATTGATCTAAAAGCAGATTGGAATATTTTCTTCAAATATTTTCATATTAGCTGCGTTCAGCAGAGAAAGCAGCTTTGCAACTGTTGTAAGATTCTTTAATATGATTAGTTTATTCATTCAGATGCAGTGAGCAACTAAAAGAAGAACCAATTATATTACAGAATTTTACAACAGTTTCAAAGCTGCTTTTTCTGCTGAACGCAACCATTAAACTCTTAAAGCATATGGGCTCAGATCCATTTTTCAATTTCAAGTAATTCCTCAATATATATAAGATGATTTAATTTTTATTAAGAGAAACTTTAAGAGAAACCAATAAATTCTCTTAAAATTACCGACAAAAACACTCTTATACATAATGAAGAATTACTTGAGATTAAAATGACTATAATCCAATGCGTCTACTTAAAAATTAATAGACAATTGATGTTTCTCAAAATAAAATTGGTAAACAATAAATATATATATATGTACATATAAAGCTTTATATTTTTTTCATTACCTTTATATTCCTCGCTGGTATTTTCTATGCTGTTGTCTTCAGACGAATTACTGTTAATTGTATTGTTGTTATTCCATGTAATTAGAAATGGAACTGTAAAAAATGTGTTTACAATTTATCTTCATATAATTTATGATATTTACTTAAGCCAGTACATAAAAAATAATATATACTTATTATTTGTTGAAATGGATTTTAAGAAAGACATCGTTTTAGCATATTTCCAAGATTTCCTTGAAGATCTACTTGATCTACTAGGCTTTTTTTCTTCAGTTACTATTTTATTGTAAGTATCTTTAAGTGATTTCCACCGCTTCTTGGCTTCCTCAGGACTCATAAGACCTAAAATATTTAATAAAACTTATTTTCTATATATTTCATGTAATTTTAATGGTACTTTATTATTCGGGTTTATGCTAAATAGTTACCATTAAGAGCTTCAGATATTTCCTTCCATAAATCTATAATCTTTTGTCTGCCACGAATGGATAACGGCAGTGTGTAGTCATATATAGGAGGTCTCTTTCTGACTTCTTCAATCAACATTTCTTCTAATGTTATGGTATCACATTCTTCCAAACAAGTTATTGAATTTTGTAAATTTTCCGAAATAGTAAAACATTCTGCTTGAGTTAAATCTTCATTGTTTATTTGTATTTGGTGATTAATTGACGATGAGTTTGATACTTGTTTCAATAAGACAAGTTCTTCTTGACCTTTCCATTGCATTCTAGTTAAACATTCTCCTTTTTCTATAAAAAAATAATTAAGATCTGAGATATATAATGAATACATAAAATTACCATAAAAGCCAATATGATTGTTGGTGCAAAAGCAATGTCAAGTTTCTTAAGATATTTACTTAATATAATTACATTAAATATTAGTGCAGTTTTGATTCTCAGTTTAATTCCTGTTCAGTGCAAAGAATTGATCAAAGATTTTGATTTCTACACTGAAGAGGACCTAATCAATTAAATATTTTGTACCATATTCGGATCTAAAGTTGGATCTGCTTCTAGTATGATTTTATATATATTCAAGTTCATCAGATTGCGCATCAAATAAATTTTAAGTGTAAGCTGCATCCCAGAAAGACAGCAGACTCAGGTTCGATTCTTGGCTGAGGTGTTATTTTTTGTAACAAATTCTTTATTTAGGGAGAAGGTATAAAAGAAATGTTCGTTAGCATCGTTATCAAATTGATTAGTAATTTCATATGTGTGATATTACTATTCTCATTCATTGTGCAACTGTTTTTAGACCAAAAATGTATTCGCCGCACAGTCTGATGAACTTGAAAAATGTACGTAAAATCATACTAGAATTATTAGCACTAAAGATTCAATTAACCGAATATAGCATAATTTACTTAATTTTTAAGTAGTGTTATTATGGCGTTCCGATATTCACTGCCAGTACTGAAAATCTATAATATACGTTACGTGTGCACTATAGATTTTCAGTACTGGCAATGAATGTCGGAATGCAGCTATATACAAAGTAATTTAGCTAGTTTGTCCCATTTACTTCGCTTATAATTTCACTCTCTTTGATCCTTGAGAGATCTGAAATTTTATAATATTTAGGAGTTAGTTTAATGAATATTCATTTCTCTAGGCCAAGTTTTAAGGTCATCCTTTTAAAAATATTTAGATGTCGAAACGTCATTCCTTTCAGCCTTTGAACCTTGTTAAAGAAGCAATCAAATTTTTAGGACTAAATAGTGCAAAATTATAAACGAAAAAAATGGGACAAAGTAAGTAAATTATCCTATTATGTACTTAATTAATATTTACCATTGGTAGGATAAAATGTCTTTGAGTTTGTATCAATAACGACACTATGCCAATCTTTGACGCAAGCGTGATAAGCAATATTTTTATCATCTATGTTTGTCATGCAGATTCCACACATTAAATTTTGAATATTTAATGCCTATAAGATATAATATTACTAAATAATTTTAATATAAAACACATAAAAACAGATTTGAGTTTTTTATAAAAGAACATATAAAAGAATTAACAATGAAAATCAATGCTTGGCTAGATTACAATTAAAAGAGTTAAGCTTCTAATATACATTGCACTATTGTAAAACGTTAATAATTAATAGTGTTCACTTACCATTTTATCTTCTCTTTTTGATTTGCATATGCAAGTGTGACGCAGCTCGCAGCTTCTCTTCTTCTTTTTCTCTAAATAATGACTTCGCAGACGAGTTCGGTACACAGTAGACGAACACGGCCAGTAGACGATAAACGCGAAAACAAATAATATGATGCACAAGAATTGCTCTTTCAAAAAATTCTGATAACAGGACATAACCTATTCAACAGCCGAAAGATTTGCTATGACTTGCAGCTCGCAGCTTCTTAACGCTAGACTCTGCAAGTCCTGATTCCGGCGTCAAGAAGCTGCGTCGAGTTGCGCAATAATCTTCTGCGCAACTCGACGCTCGACGCTCGACACTCGCATGTAACTGTACCTTTAGCGAATACCGAGCCTTGGTGCCGTCCCGCGGCCCGAGAATAGACGTCGCACACGCGTTCCGTAACTCTGTAACTATCGCGCTCAAAGCGCCTTCGGCCGTCTATACGGCTTGTACATATTTTGTAAATAACAAATAATATTTCGCGTCCATTATAACACATACGAGTCCGAATCCGGATAAAACATGCCCTGCGCGTAATAGGGCTAACCCGTTTAGAGTTAACGCCGCGTTTAAATACGCCCCAACCCAGTAAACTGTAAATACCCATGAAGACTGAATAAATTGTTACTTGTTTGTTTCATCTATAATCACCGCGTTTTCTTATTTCCACCTGGCGTCCGACGAGCAAGATCCGATCCCGGACTTTCGACAAAGCAGCCGAAAGTCAGACCGTTACAAATTTTTTTCAACTTTTAGAGTATTTAAATTTTGTGATTGGGACGAGTTTTCTATAATCAATATGTAAGATATGTATAGTTTCCGATGTTTTTTGGGTTGCTGATTAAGAATTTGATATTATCTTTGCAAAATTAATTTGTTTAAACAATTTGTTTAAACAATTTGTTTAAACAAATTATGACAAAAAATTGAAATATTTCGAAAATTTTTCCAGAATCGTATTTTACGAGAAAAAATACGTAATGGACATGTATAGCAAATTTTCATTATTTTCATTGAAGAGCTCATTATGTTTATTATAAACAAATGATTTTCATCATGCGTGAGAATCAGAGGTTTTAGCCTGATGCACGCACACTATGTGCATGAAATACACATTTATAAAATATACCTATGTAAAAAAAGCGAACAATATATACATATATATAGACTTTTCACGCCCTGAGGCCCTAGTTTAAGCGTTACGCGCAAGTAAAATTTGTTCTTGATGAATAATCTTTGCATCTATTATATTTCAAGAGTTTCCATCGCGAGCAATAGGGAGGTCCTTCTGTAATCGTCATTTTTATTTTATAATGCCAAAACGAAAATATTCATCAAATAATGGAAAAGTGCGTCGAATCAATTCGCTAGAAAGCACTGAAAAGGCAGATCATGTTGAAGTAGTATTTATTCCTAATCCAGAAGATTCCGGTGAATCTGATTGTAATGATGATAATGATTCATCTTCTAGTAGTGATGAAAATAAAGTATATACTGATGACGAAAGTGACATAGATCCTCATGTAATTCATCCGGTTTAATCTTACCGAGTAAAAGTCTGCCACTAAAAGTGGCAGAAAATTATAATGCAAGACAAAAAAAGTTGGAAGAAGATCATGTGTATCGATGGATTAATAGAGAGACTAAATACGATGATGATTTATCGAATAATGTCTTGCTATCCTAAACAGATAAGAACAAAATATTAGCTAGTTCAATGACAGATCTGTTTGAAATGTTTTTTTCTGCAACATTGAAGAAATGTATTATCGATGCCACTGCACAATACGGATATCAGATAAAACCTGATCGTTTTGATACATTTTTAGGTGTCATCATATTTTCAATATTCAACAAAAGATTATCTCAAAGAGATTATTGGTCTACGAATCCCTTGCTGAGATCTGATCCAGTGGTATCAGCTATGGGGCGTGAATTTGAGCAAATAAAATCTCACATAAAATATCATAAATTGGGTGATGAAAACGCAAATGATAAGATATGGCGTGTACGTAAAATTACGAACATTTTTAATGAAAATATAAAGTGTTTCGGTTTTTGTTGTACAGCTCTTTCTATTGATGAGATGATGCTGAAATTCTATGATAAAATCAGTTTCAAATAGTTTATCAAATCAAAGCCGATACGATTTGGCATCAAAGAATGAGCGTTATGCAGTTCAAACAGTTACTTATTTCACTGTGAAATTTACTGCGGGAAGAATAGCAAAGATGATTTTCTATCAAATTGTGCCCAAGGCAGTCGAGTAGTTATGCAAATGCTCCAAAAACTTCTGAACGATACTTCTCCTCGTAGAATGCTTCAATATCACAATTTATTTTGTTGCCTTGACTTACTAGTGCATTTAAAGAGACTGAATTTGCGAGCGACCGGCACTGTTAGAAAAAATAGAATGGAAGAGTCTCATGATACCGATGAAAAAGCTCCTAAAGGAACATCCAAAGTAAAATACGATCAAAATAATGGTATGAACTTCATCACAGTTATTGATTCAAAACCAGTTTCTATTCTTTTTACAGCTGCTGGTGTTACACCCGTTTCACATGTAAAATGTTATACTAAGGACAACAAACAAAAAGATGCAATATCCTTTCCAAATGCATTCAAAGTTTATAACATTTTCATGGGTGGAGTTGATTTACATGATCAGCACTGCAATAAACTGTCAATAATTCAATCAAAGAAATGGACATGGATAATTTTTATGAGACTTGTGCAGGCATCAATAACAAACGCTACGGTGTTATATGATTCAGCCACTGAAAATGAAAAAAAATTAGGAACTAAAGACTTTGCTTTGAAAATAAGTGAACAGTACCTGCGTAGTTCCGAAAGAAAAAAATATAAGAATCATTCTCTCGAAATCACAATACTCAAAAGATATTGCTCTAGAGAAAAATGTAAGAACGCTCAAGTCTTGTAAGGAGTGTGAGGCGTACTTCTGTATGAAATGTTTCAAAGAGATCCACAATTGAACGATTTTCGATAAAAAACAAAAGATTTAGAAAAACTGTAAAAAACAAAAAACAATTAAAAAATGAAAAAATAAAAAATAAAAAACTAAGAAAAAAAATAAACAAAAAAATAATAAAAAACAAAAAAAAATTTAAAAATATGAAAAAATTAAAAAATATAAAAGAAAATGATTGTCTTTGACATGCACCTCCTCGTGGTGGGAATCGGACAACATCGTTTGGATTCAATGGTGGCAAAGCATGTATTATGAAGTACTATAGTGTTATGAGGTACTATCTGTTTTCGATCAACATAATCGGCTATTCAAGTAAAATAATGGAAATTTGCTACACATGTCCATTACATATTTTTTCTCGTAGAATTCTCGTACGATTCTGGAAAAATTTTTGAAAAATTTCAATTTTTTGTCATAATTTGTTTAAACAAATTGTTTAAACAAATTAATTTTGCAAAGATAATATCAAATTCTTAATCAGCAACTCAAAAAACATCGGAAACCATATATATCTTACATATTGACTATAAAAAAACTCGTCTCAATCACAAAATTTAAATACTCTAAAAGTTGAAAAAAATTTCTTAGTAATTTTGCCGTTATTGTACAATCCTAAGCCTTAAAAAAAAACTATGTACACACTTCGAAAGTACAACTATTAAGAACACGATTCATGCACTTCATAGTTGAGAAATAACACGATAAGACTAACAAAATATACACTGAAAAAAAAAAGTCACTAGAAAATTTATATTTTTTCACTTTATTTTGCAAAAATAAGATGAAAAATTGAATTTTCGCGAAATTTAAATTGCACCATCGAAAAGAGCGACCTTGAAAATAGTGAACAAGATACTTCATGTTTTTTTTTACTGACATTTTCATGATAAATAATACGATAGAAAAGTAACGTTCAAAACATGTCCTTGTGACGTTAAAGGGTTAAAGAAGAAATATGCTACAGATATAAATATGAGCGTCCTACTAAAAGTAGTGTATATGAAGCTCGAAAGGTACCACTATAAACTTTACGTTTGAAAATTATAATGTAATTTTTTTTCTAGTTTATAAAATAAACTTTACAAATTGTTATTTTTTTCTAAGTTAACCTTCAGTGTGGCATATAACATTTTGTTAAAATTTCTTGGTCACAAATATTCAGATTTATGTTTTAATTAAAATTTTCGGTAAATATGCGATAATTCACACATACATGTGTATACATGTATATTAAAAATGTATACTGTGCCTGTAATAAATCTTATATAATGTTCTTGACAATGTTCTTTAACAAATCGATTTGTTTTCATTCAGATTTTTGACTTTTTATCGGTTATGGTCTTTATTTATATTTATTACTTCATTTAATACTTATATTTTAATTTATTCGCTAGATTGAAAATTTAAAACACGTTAAAATAAATGAAGCGCCTAATCGGATGGTCCTGTTTACTATAAAAGTAAAAAACGTTCTAATCGTAATATAATCGTAAATGTATTATTTGCACTCACTTCTAGAATCGGAAAAACGAGAAAAATTTCTAGCTGCGTTTTCACGGGAATGAAAAGATTTATTCTATATTCTCAATGTTGAAAATCGTACAACATGAATTTGAATAGTTGAATTGAATAGAATTGATATAGTATTATCACGCCCACGATGCTCTCACTCTCAAACACCACTGCACTCACGATACACGCCCGACAATTCCGGAGATTGAACGAGTAAATCAAAGGAAACACAGTTTCTTTTAACAGCAGGAAACTTTTAATCCAAAATGTTACAATCCTTCAAGATAATCTCAATTCAAACGCCTCTCTAATTTTTTTCTAAAAACTCTCTCGCTCCAAACAACCGTTGCCCGGCAACCAAGTAGCGTCCCCGTCCGACTTCATTCCGCGAGCATTCCCGAGCTTACAGGGACGCAACAGTATGCTATAGTATGCGTAGAGTATACCGCAAACGTATTTGTCATTAATTACAAATACACAAACAATACATAATAAAAATTTGTGTACTTATTATTGACTTTTGATGAAGTTGAAAAATTTATTGCACTATATAAGTTCTTGTAAAAGTCTAAACAATAAGAAAACAGTGCCAGTATTTATGAATTCTTCATGCTGGCAATGTAGCTATAGGTATAGCTTAAGAAAGAAAGAGACATCAGATTGTCTGTGCTCTTCTTACTGCTCGAGCGATATCCGACGAGCGCAAATAATCTGTTGTTTTTTTTTCTTTCTCGAGCTGTAGTTATAGCCATGTTGCCAGATTTATGAATGCTAGCGTAGGCTGGCTTGGCGCGAGACATTACGTATTTCCTGATTATTGGTATGTTATCTAATGGAATATAAATGTATTATTTCATTGTCAATGGTGATCATATTGTGCTACTGCATTTTTAGATACTTTATATGCAGTAGTCTAATGTTCATTAATTCATGAATTCATCATGTTACAATTCAATATATAGAAAATGTTCTCATTTTTTGATATTCAGAAAGTAGTTATATTTTAGCTTGAAAAAAAAAATATAAAATAAGATGAAAATATAAACAATGAGGACATTATTTGTGTTACATACTGTACATTTAAACATAAAATTACAATAAAATTGTCAATACCGCTAAGCGAAGATGAGCTGAAAATCCTAAAATTTATTTTTTTAAAATTTATTAATTTAAATAAATTAAATAAATTTTTTAATTTTTTTAAATTTATTTATTTAGTCTTAAAATTCATTTTTTAAAAATAAGAGCTACTTTTTTAAATAAAAAACATACATTATATTTACAGATTACAAAAATATATATATCACAATAAATTTATACAATTATTAACACATAAAAGCTTGTAGGAAAATAATGAAGAAGTAGTAATAATGCACATCGCATTGCCAATTCGATAACTCGAAATCTGAAATCATATTGCTCTAACCATAGTTCGAGAGAGATGATAGCAGCTATTGCGTTTAACAGAGAAAGTCACTCAGTGAGCGCAAACTGATTCTTTAACATGATTGATTCTTACCTTTAGATCTTTGCTAGATCTAAGTGTAGAAAGTCATAATGAGCGTTTATTGAGCGACTTTCTCTGCTAAACATAGTCATTCTATCTTTATCGTTCATTAGACATAAACAGGGATAGAATGACACCCTAGGTCGGATGATGTTGGGTTTCTGAACGCAGCCCATGGTGGTTAGTATATACAAAGGCTGCGTTCGGGCAGACGCTATTAGCGCTGAAAATCTATAATGCACGTAACGTATCCTATAGATTTTCAGCGCTAATAGCATCTGCTCGAACGCAGCCAAAGGCTGCATTCGAGAAGCGCGCTATCAGCATTATTGCATCATTCTATCCTTGTTTTATGTTTTAATGAATGATAAGGATAGAATGACGCAATAGCGCTGATAGTGCGCTCCCCGAACGCAGTCAATCTCACGCGCACGAAAGAGACAAAGATGGTATGATTATCTGTCCTTATCTAATAAATAGGTCAGACAGCACCATCTATCTTGATATCCAGCAACTAATCTACTGCTCTGTCTTGCTGTTTACACCAATTTCGACCGCATATTTACACATGAAATTTTCAAAGACAAAACTCTTTTTTACTAAAGCTCCTAGCCCCTGATTTCCAAAAGCATGGTATTGTTCCCTGAAGTGAATACTAGTGCGGACTAAGCTTGTTTTATGCTTACAATACTCACAACTTTTATATAAAGCAATGTTGTTACGAGTCGACGTCAAAAGTCGATAATAAAATTGTAATTTTTTATTTTTTTTTCATTTTCCGTATAAAGTCGCGCATTCCGCACTACGTTATTGTCTATACTTTAATTGTGGAAAAGGATTTATAATTCTTTGCAATCAATAAAAAGATTTTATGTATCCGAAAAATAATCGCGTTTGGTCGGTAAAACAGACGACTCCAGGATCCCCTTAATACATATTTTTGGTAATACTTTTTTGTAGAAATAAAATGTAAGTATCTTTAGCACCTCTGGGTCATTGTTTTTTCTTAATTTCTTGTCATGAATTTCTTCTTCTGAATCTTTCTTCTCTACACATATTTGTATGATGACTTTGCTCAATACTTGATCCTTGATGAAATATAGCATTCATTACTTTATACTCTTGTTCAGCTATTAAGCTATTTTAGTTGTTGGTAGAGTAGATAAATTAAATTTCTGTAGTGTCTTCACTAATTCATTATGCTGTAATGAAAATATATTCAAACGAATAATAACTATTTCTTTTGTCAACATTAATTCATTTTTAAATAAGATATCATTTTTTCCACAAAGTTCACATGACTTGTCGTACAACTGACACCAATGTGAAAATGTGTTTAATAAATCATTCAGTTTGTAACTTTTCTTATTCATATTGTTAATGGAAATTGAAAGAAGGACATTATTATCAATAATAACTATTTTACTATCACACGACTTGCATCAACTAGTAGAAATAATTTGATGTGTTGTATTAAATTTTTTATATAATTATATTTTGCACAAGGAGCAGTAAGAAATTCGAATGCATCTCGCTTAATAAGAGCCAAAAAATACTGTCCTAAAAATTGTCGTATCTCATAGGTATTCAAATTATTCATTTCATGTTCATATCGATGCGTAAATAAATTTAAAACATCCAGTTTATCATAATTAAAGAAATGCTTTCCAATAATATTTAAATGCAATAAACATTACTACTGGTATATTGTAATAATGCATTTGCATAGCATAAAACCTTGTTTGTATTTTGAAAACCACTCAAAATCTAATCTGCCCTGGTAAAAAAAAAAATGATAGGAAACGATATAAAAAATTGTTAATAAATTGATTATCAATTTATTAGTGTGATTTACTATCCTTGTTCATCTTAAAGACTATGTTTTAAGACCGAAAATTTATTCGGCGCGCAGTTGAACTTGAGATATGTATTAATAGTGTGATTTATTATCCTTGTTCATCTTAAAGACTGTGTTTTAAGACCGAAAATTTATTCGGCGCGCAGTTAAACTTGAGATGTGTATACAAATTCACATAAGAATTTTCAATACGAAGACTTAGCTTTGACCGTTTAGCGCTTTAGTTAATTAATTGTTGTGTTTTCACATATCCCCAGATAGCCAAGCGTGATTCATCATATTAAGCAAATTAATGCACTGCATGTGTTGTTAAATGTTTGTTGTACATTTGCTAACATTGAAGTAAAACGCGTTATTGAATGCAGCAAYATGAGTRTTTATACAAGCAATCAGATAATTAAATTTCGAGAGCAAACGATCAGCGATACTGGCATATTATGTTATCAGCAACATAACAACAACTAATGATGTGTTGTTCCGTCCA
>JANQDE010000305.1:44163-73040 GCA_037157785.1 Cephalotes varians
TCACAGCAAAAAACTCCCGATATTGTGAGAGGCAAGGGGACTCACAGCAAAAACCTCCCGAAAAGTGAGAGGCAAGGGGACTCACTTTTAATAAAGCACCCCAATGGGAACAAAAAGTTACTATGTCCACGTTGTTGTTCCTGAGTAATGCTAAAAATAGTTCAAAAAAAAATTTCTGATTCGTAATCAGCGAGGCCAAAAAGCCCTAGATACCATTTCATAGAAATCCTTAATAAAATTAAAATCCGTCCACCATATTGGATCCACCATTTTGAATTTTCAAAAACTGACTTCAGATTCGAAATCAGCGAGGCCAAAAAGCCCTAGATACCATGTTTCATAGAAATCCTTAATAAAATTAAAATCCGTCCGCCATATTGGATCTGCCATTTTGAATTTTCAAAAACTGACTTCAGATTCGAAATCAGCGAGGCCAAAAAGCCCTAGATACCATGTTTCCTACGAATCCTACAAACAGTTTGTAAAGTACCTCTTACCCCCCCCACCCCACCAAAATTTGTAGGGGCGATTTCTACCCCAAAATTCGTTTTTGGGGAAAAACAAAAAAATACGTGTCTAATAGTTTTTGAAGAACTACTTGTATGCGCAGTTTCAGGAAAATCGGTGATTATCACTTCCCTAGTGTTACTTGTTAGATACATGTTGCGACATGTTCAATTAAAGGGATGCCATTAGTCATACACTCCTAAGACTCCGTTGTGGCTCGGTGCCAATAAAACAAAGGATATCACTCGGTGAATATAGCGATCTTTATCTTAAAACGGATGTCATGTTGTCGCTAACATTTTTGAAGACTTGGGGATACTACACTAACGTGCCTCTTTTCAATCATTATTCATACACTCCTATTCACAGCAACGTTCTTTATTGTGTGCAAATCGGGCATATATTGCACGATAAAATTAAAAATAATGGTTTTCTACAGTTTGCGCAATATCTGCCTTTTATTGCATTGTGATAATTTAGTCACGTGTTTTCTTATGGCTGATAGTAATTCAATATGCACGCCTCTTAAATCGATCATACACGACGCACACACATTATAATTATTACCCGTTGAACAATAGAAGTATATCGCGCACTGTTTTGTATTACCATTTAATGCATTGATCTGTGAACTGTCTATAATTTTTTCATCAAATTGTGTAAAGTCTTCACTGCAATCACTTATGCAGTCACTATCATCGGGTAATGGCCTATCTTCATCCGATTCGCCACCCATTTCTTCTATAATATTGTCTACATCCATTTCTTCAAATACGTCGTCCACAATATTCATAAAGTCTTCATCATTAATGTTTATTTCCATTATCTTTAATAACACTTTTTATTCTTAAAAACACTAAAAACTTAGAAAATCTTAAAGACTCAGTCGCATAGACGTCCAACGCACTACTGCGATACTACCCGCTTTCCAACTATTATTTTCAAAATCAGGCTGAAACGCTATTTTCACGTTAGTGGCCGGTGCCAATAAAAAAAAAAGGATATTGCTCGGTGAAAATTTGCAAATACCAAAAACTTGGAAATACCAAGACATGCTTCTTTTCAGTTTCGACATGTTAAATATAAAGGAACAAAGCAGAAAAAATTGTGGCGATAAAAAAGGATATCGCTCGGCGAAAATAGCGTTCTTTATCTTAAAACGGATATTGTCGACCGACATTTTTGAAGACTTGGGGATACCAAGACGTTTCCAGTTGCATGTTCAATATAAAGGACAATAAAAGAGACAAAGTAATAAAAATTATAATAAATTTCTTCTCGACCGATATATGAAAACATCAAACAATTTAAAACACGGCCAAATACGGTCAAAGCTAGGTGCTTAATAATAATTTTTATTTTTATTTAAATTAAACTATAATCTAGTACATTCAAACTACGCGCCGAACACAGCTGGTCATATAACGCAGTTCTAAACTAGAGTAGAAATAAAGTCACAAGTGAATTTGATCGTCAAATTAATGCAAGATGTTAATAAGCATTTTTAAAACTGTAAAGAACTTATTGCGAAAAATATTACCTCAGCCAGGGTTTGAACCTGGAATCTCCTGTCTTGCCGGGGCAGGCGTCTTCCCAATTAGACCACCGAGGTATATGGTAATATTTATCGCAATAACCAATATCTATTAAGGGGTAACGCATTGTGAGGCCAGCGTGTAAACAAATAATAAACCTTCCCTCGTGACGTCATGCTCCTCGCCCCAGAGCACCCCTCCTGCCCCGTATTCCTCTCGGAGCTCCATAAATTAGAACTCTCCTAGCTATGCTACTAATATTTACATTGTATTCACGTAGTTTTCCATAATTCATCAAGATACGACGCACATTTTATATATTTCATAAAAGAAATAACTACGGCATATGAAGGAAGTAGAATTACTTCCGATAACGGGAAGGAAAAACATATCTCATTCACGAAAAATGTTAAAAGCACTGAAGATAAAGAAAACAATCATAAAACTTGCATGAAATTACGTTTTAGATAGATTCATATAAATTTCTCGCCTCAAGTTTAGATAAATTGGCATCATTTCTTGATAAAGATAAATTACGAATATTGCAACGTGAATTTTGTAATTTATCAGTAAAAAATTCAATCTACTGATATGTAAAGGCATCTTTCCGTATGAATAAATGACTTGAAAAGTTGGAGGAGACGTGTTTACCGCCGCACGAATTATTTTATAGCTCGCTTACAGGCGATACCGTATCCGAGGATGATTACGCGCACGCCGTCAACGTGTGGAGGTTCTCTATTCAAACTCTCGGCGAATATAGAGATCTGAGACTCAAAAACCGACGTCTCGTTGTTGGCTGACATTTTTGAAAACTTTTGCGATAATTGCGTTGTTAGTTACGGGCTCGATCCCGCGTATTATTATACTTTACCAGATTTTACATGAGACGCGTTGTTAAAACATACGCGTATCAATTTTGAACTACTCACCGATATCGATATAGTCACGTTTATCTAACGCGATATACGCGGTGGCTTGAGCCAATGTTCCGGCAAGTATGCGCGGGCCAACAATAAGTACATGGAGTGTTACGATTCATTTAATGTATTTTGATGTTAATAATTTGTACGGATGGACAATGTGCCAGCCATTGCTATACGCCGATTTTCGATGGGTCGATGACGTAAGGAATTTTAACGTTATGAATGTCGCGTCAGATTCCTCAACAAGCTATATTCTCAAAGTTGATTTAGAGTATCCGCAACATCTTCACGACGCTCACGCATTTATTGTTCCGACACGTGATAAACCGCCCGGGAGAACAAACTCCTTGCAACATTATTCAATAAATAGCGTTATGTCATACATTATCGAAACTTGCAGCAGTGTCCTTGTCGGTTTTCGAATTTTAAAAATTCATCGCGTATTACAATTTGCACAATCTCCGTGACTCCGCGAATACATTGAACTCAATACGGGATTTAGAATGCATGCAAAAAATGATTTCGAAAAAAATTAACAAACTTATGAACAACGCGGTTTTTGATAAAACCATGGAGAACATGTGCAATCACGTCGACGTGCGACTCTTGACACGTTGAGATGAGAGATATGGTGCGAAGACAATGATCGCAAAACCAAATTTCCACAGTCGCAGCGTCTTTTCGGAGAATCTGGTAGCAATAGAAATGCGTAAACTCGAGATGAAATTCAATAAACCGATTTACGTTATGTGTATCCTCGACATATCCAACGTGTTTGTATGAATTTCACCACGAGAATATGTTACTGTTGTTTCGTGAAAAATGTAAAATCATGTATACGCGCGACCTATGAGATGCTCGTGTTGAACAAATACGTCAGACATAACGCAATATATTACGAAGCCAACATTTGGTAGTAAATTTCAGTCATTCGATTGTACCAACCAAGAAAAAAACTTAGCGCGTCGAACGTCGCAATTCTACAATCTTTAGGATTCGCAGTGCGAAATATCTAAAAAATGACTGACATTCTCAACATCGAGGATGAATCAATCTTCGATGATCGCATCGTCAAGATTGAGACTCACATGTACAATCCGTTCGCTAATACAACGTTCGGATACAGCGACGAGATAAGAATACCTATACAACAGCAAGATTTATACACGTTACCGCATGAAAGTTTTCTATACATCGAGGGAAAACTGACGATAAACAAATCAGTTGCGGGATCTGATGTGGCATTGAGAAATAATTGCGTTGCGTTCATGTTTGATGAGATTCCATATGAACTCGACGGTGTGGAAATTGATCGCAATAGAGACGTTGATACAGGGTGCGGCAGCATAATTTCCTTTTTTAAAATGCGCACCATTCAGTCGATTGATGTCGTAGCGGAGCGCTAGTGGTCTCGTTCGAGAGACGGGACTATAAAGTTTTGTCCCGACACAGTTCAGTCGTCATCATGTGTTGGAACAGTGAGGAGCATGCTTTTGCCTACTTTTCGAGCGGATGTTCTGTGAAAGCAACCCAGCGCGCCTTTCGGAATCGCTTTAATTTAGCCCCGTTGGCTCCTGTCCCGGATCGGAAATCAATTGTTACGTGGGTCACTACGTTCAGACAAACTGCAAATGCGACAAGACGAAGAACTGGAGTCCCTCGGCCCATTAGATCACCTGAAAACATTGAGGCAGTGAAAGCTTCAATGTTGCGATCACCACGGCGTTCTGCGCGCAAACATGCGTCTGCCCTTGGACTTTCCAATCGTTCTGTGAGGAGAATTCTTCATGATGATCTTCATTTCCATCCTTACAAGATGATTGTGCATGAACTTTCTGAACGTGACTTCAATTCTCGGATGAACGCGTGTGAGGTTCTTCTCGAAGTCGTTCCTGAGGACGCTATTGTTTTTTTTAGTGATGAAGCCCATTTTCATTTGTGTGGATCCGTCAACAAACAAAACATGCGCTACTGGGCTGACACCAATCCTCGAGAATTGCATCAAAGGCCTTTGCATTCACCTAAAGTCACAGTGTGGTGTGCAATTTCCTCAGCTGGAATTATTAGTCCCTGGTTCTTTGAGGAAAATGAAGTCGCAGTGACAGTGAATTCGGACCGGTATTTAAACATGATACAGGAATTTTTTTTTCCACGGCTAGATGAGTTGGACTCATGAGCGCCCATGAGGGGGGGCGTATGCCCCCCCTGGATTTTCATATTTTAATTTTTGAATTTAGAATGATTTTATAATTGCCAACCAAATAATTTTTGTTTGTAATTTATAAATTAATTAAAAATAAAAATATACGTAAATATTTGTTTAAAAATAATATATACAGGGTATTAAAAATTTCAAACGTAACAGGTGGAATATCTCGCAAACAATACGTTTTAGAAAAATGTTTCATGTACAAAAGTTGTAGGGTTTGGAGGGGGACAAATAATGGTAAAATTAATTTTTTAAAAAATTCTACTGTTTAAGGTCACATGGAGGTCATCGCCATTTTTTAAATGGAATTATATAATTTTTTTACATAGTATGAAGTATGATTCCTCTGATTATTCTGCATACAAAAGTATTAAGGTAGAATTATCGAAAAATCAATAGTTAACAAGATATTTTATATATTRTTCTGGCATCGAAACATTTTATATGCACGGGAACTGCTTCCTTTTTAAGAAYGAGCGAACTCATTGATATTTTTTCTTCTGGAAGTCGATAGCGTTTTCTCTTTACGGAAAYCTCGAGCTCGAAACAGTGCAGAGTGTCGAGAGCGATCGTCACTTGTTTCGTCACGTATATATAAATTCGGCCTTGTGCTATTTTACATTAGACTTTCATACTACGTTTTTCATGCAATAAAAATAGTGGCACTCTATGAAACACAAAAGTGTATTTGTATGTAAGTATACATAAGTTTATATTATTACCTGTAGACATTTACTTAGAATTTATATATGTTACAGTAAATGTGCTAATTCGGTGGATGTATGCACTTACTAGTCAATGTATATACTTATTAATTTGATAAGTATATGTATTCTCAAGCAACGAAATTTAAACTTTTACCAGTAGAAGCATACATTATATATCTACTTGTATATACTTGCTGAATTTTACGCTTTTACTGTAACATATACATATATTCTTAGTTTTTGAGAGAAAAACTTATATACTGTAGAGTAATTCCTATTTGCAGATCAGAAATTATTATGGATATAAGAAAGTTTTTTCAAACAAAAAGGCCAGCAGCAAATAAAAGCGAATTACCATCACCCAAAAAACCTCATGGCTGTGACATGAAAAATGATGAYAACAGAAGTAGAAGTGATAGACACAAATCACCGAACCAAAACAWTATTGTCAAAGAAAAAGAAACCCGGGATACTTTTGTAGCGCCTTGTACAAGCCTTAAATCCGAGCATGTTACATCTGAATCGTCTGAATCTGATAAATTATTGCATAATATTGGTAACTACATTGAACTCAATATTATTTTAAGATTTAACGACGCAGAAAAATATGATTTGTTGACCAATCCTTGGAATCCTGATAAAACGTATAATTTCAAGGATGATCTAGGGGAAAACCAAAACAGATGTTTTCGTTTGGAATGGTTATACCAATATCCGTGGTTAGCATACTCCAAAAAACTAAAAGGTGCTTTATGCGTACATTGTATACTATTTAGACCTAGTATAAAACGAGGAGTTCAGGGAGCAWTTATCATTACAGCTTTCACTAAATATAAAGATTTTCACGATAGTGCTAAAAAACATTCTCAAACGGAATGGYATAAAGAAGCAATAATGAAATCAAMATTATTTAGTGATGTTATTACAAATAAGAAAAAATCAATAGATTTACAACTCAACGAYGCAAATAACGAGTTAATTGTGAAAAATAGAGACAAACTGCATTCAATAATATCGAGTATCGTTTTTTGTGGTACTCACGATCTAACACTGCGCGGGAAACAGTCAGACTCAGGAAATTTCCAGGATCTATTGAAATTCAGAATTGAGGCAGGTGATAGTGTTTTGGAAGAACATTTTAAAACTTGTACAGTAAGAACAAAATAYACTTCGCATCGAGTACAAAATGAATTGCTTAATATCTGTKGACTTGTCATACGTAAAAACATTATTGAAAAGATTAATAACGAAAACACCATTGCATTTTCACTGCTCGCGGATGAAACTGCAGATATTTCAGGAATCGAGCAGCTRTCGATARGGRTCAGATTTGTAGAAAAGAATAATGATAGCGTTTCAAYCAGGATATGCGAAGAGTTTCTCGGTTTTGTTCCTCTAGAGAAACTTAATRCAGAGCATATTGCATTAGAAATTCTCTCATTTTGCAAGAGAAATGATATAAATATGTCAAAATTAGTAGGTTTAGGCTTTGATGGATGTTCAACAATGRCTGGTACTGAAGGCGGCGTTYAAAGACTAATTCGAGATAAACACAATAAAGCATTATTTTTCCATTGTRCTTCTCATAAACTTAATCTCGTGGTGAATGACCTGAATATTGTGCGTGGCGTTCAAAATACTGTTGGCACCATAAAAGACGTAATCAAATTTTTTCGTGAAAGTACTCTTCGAAGGAATTTAATTTGTAACATTCCTATGTTATGTGAGACACGATGGTYCGCAAAATACAAGAGCATTAGAGTGTTTTCTGAAAATTTTATTGAAATTAAAAASGTTCTCGATTCTTTACCCACAAACGCTGAAGTCAACCGTGCTACTAGAGCTCGAGCACAGCAACTGTCAAGTGYTACATCAGAAACTTCTTTTATARTATGTATGCAAATTATTGCAAAATACTCTGCAATGCTTGAACCTGTGACTAATGCTCTTCAAGGTATTTCTGTGGATATGATTTCGGTTCAAAAGCATGTAAATATTTTACTAGATACATTCAGGAGACATAGAGAGTCTGATTTAGATAGCACTTTCGACATTATATTTAAAACTGCAACAGCAGTTGCTCAACATTTTGAAGTAGAATTTAAGATTCCAAGGATAGTTSGTAAACMAAYATATCRTGCAMATTATRATGCCAAATCTGTTRTGGATTATTACAAAAAGTCTATTTTCATACCTTATCTCGATTCTCTCTTAAGTTCATTAAATAACAGATTTTCTTCTCAAAATAATGCTGCGTTTTCGCTTTACAATTTGCATCCATATTATCTCAGAAAAAAGAATCAGAAAGAATTTATGGACACAATTAAAATAATTAATGACTTCTATCACATAGAAAACTTTAATGCAGAAGCTGAAATATGRTATAATTATTGGAATAATAATGACATCGTTATAACAGATGAGACATTAATACTCGACTTATTGCAACACTGCCAATTTTTTAAAGCAATAGCACAAGCAATGGAAATTTTAATTTGCCTTCCACCTACTACCTGCACAATTGAAAGATCATTTAGCACTTTGAGACGGGTAAAAACTTGGCTCAGATCTACGATGAGTGAAGATCGTTTGGATAGTCTATGCATGTTAAGCATCCATCGGGCATTTGTTCTTAATAATAAGGAAAGTTTTGTAGCGAGTGTATTAGACGTATTTTCAAACAATTCAAGAAATTTGAAATTTGCTTTTTCTGAATAATTATTTTTCATCGTTTCATTTATACCAAATGAAGTGTTTTATTTTTTAACCCTTAATCCTTCGCACGTGAACAAAAATTGTGTGTGTGTGTGTGTGTGTGTGTGTGTATACACCATATATATATATATATATATATATATATATATAAGTATATGTACATTCTGCCCCCCATTGAAAAAAGTTATATGGGCGCCCATGGTTGGACTTAGGGGACATTTGGTTCCAACAAGACGGTGTAACGGCACACACTTCAAGAGCATCGATGGCTGTTTTGAGGGAACACTTCCCAGAGCGCCTCATCTCAATTAGGGGCAATTTGGAGTGGCCGGCCCACTCTCCCGATTTGACCCCTTGTGATTTTTTTCTATGGAGTTTTTTGAAATCCCGTGTTTATGTGAACCGTCCAAGGACCCTACAAGATTTGAAGACCAACATCCAGGAAGAAATTGCCAACATAACGCCTGCTATGCTGGCAAGAGTCATGACAAACGCCAGAAATCGGTTTACTCAGTGTATGGAGAATGGGGGACGTCACCTATCTGATTTGATCTTCAAAACTATGTAAAACAAAACTTTAGGCATGCGCCTACATTATAAAAAACAAATAAAAATGTTCTGATTCATACAATGGGTTTTATTAAGTTTGAAAAAAGGAAGTTATGCTGCCGCACCCTGTATTTTGTTTCTTTAATTTCCAGAAAACAACATTTCCAAACAAACGAATGACATACCCTGATGTAGATTTGCGATCTACTGCGTTTCCTGCCCAATCAGCATCTACAAAACTATCTAGTATTTCTGCGGTATCATTTTTATAGTACGTTAGCTTGAAATTTCTGTACAATTAAGTACAAATATTTTAAAATGCCCTCAAGGCATATTTAAAATGTGTTTCGTCATAACAATTTTGGAATCTACTTAAATAGTTAACACTAAACGCAACATCTGACCTTGTTCCTAAGGCAATATACAGTAAAGCTCCTATTAAATTACGATACATATAATATCATTACAGATCTCTTTCGCAGGTTCTAACTTAAGTTTAGTTTCCATTGGGGTGTCATATAACTTAGACTTTACAATCTTATATCTATTAGCTAGCGATGTTATGTACTTTTCTCTTGAATAAGTGTTAATACGGTTTCATCTAACCTTTTTACTTCATTTAATAAGTCTACAACTACAAACTCATCTCACATGATTGAATTGAAACCTAATAATTTCAATTACAAGAATACGAATTTGTTGGAATCAAAAAAGCTTGGTTTGTCAATGTCACCCGTGTGGAAATTTAAGCAGGATTCTGGTCGGTTTTCCTCATTTATTATTAGAATCTGATTAAAAAACCTCGTCAAAATCCGACTGGGAAACGTCCCACTTTTAAAAAAGATACGGTCAGAAAAACTTATAGGAATTCAGTCGGATTTACTGGCCGGATTCCTGGTTGATATTTGAATTCTTATTTTCTCAGTAGAAGAAACAAAAAAATAAAAATCCAAAATATTTTATATAATTATTCTTTATATATCTTTATAATATAGAACAATAAGTTTAAATTTGATGGTACAACGTCAACAAATGATTATGTAAAAATGACAACTTTATAAAGAAAAAATAGTATGTATAAAAATAATACATATAAAATGTTCATTAAAACAAATATTGAAAATAGCATGAAAATGTCCAATTGAAACACATTATTCGAATCAAGTCTCAAATCGCCCCAAAACTCTACAATAATAATTTAGTTAAGATATACATACAAAGTATAACTATATAAAATATTTAAGTCTAGAATTCAATTTTTGTAAAGATGTACATCCATAGATATATTATGTTAAATTTATTTAAACTAATTAATGTTTTACAAAAAATTTATTTAAAATATTGTTTTTACAAAAACTGGATAAATTTTAACATATTATAATAATATTATATAAAGTAATATTCCATTTTTATCTGTGTCGATAACATAAATAAAAATTATAATTATAAAATCGTGGAAGGGCTAATGAGAGCTATAACACGCTGTTGACGGTGCGCAGTAACTAATAAGATTTATTCAATATAATTACAAACGTTTCGGCTTACCTTTAAGCCATCCTCAGTGTGCACGTTCAACTTTCAAATGATTTGAGTTTTGACGCGATTTGAAACTTGATTTGAATAATGTGTTTCAATTGGACATTTTCATGCTATTTTCAATATTTGTTTTAATGAACATTTTATACGTATTATTTTTATACATACTATTTTTTCTTTATAAAGTTGTCATTTTTACATAATCATTTGTTGACGTTGTACCATCAAATTTAAACTTATTGTTCTATATTATAAAGATATATAAAGAATAATTATATAAAATATTTTGGATTTTTATTTTTTTGTTTCTTCTACTGAGAAAATAAGAATTCAAATATCAACCAGGAATCCGGCCAGTAAATCCGACTGAATTCCTATAAGTTTTTCTGACCGTATCTTTTTTAAAAGTGGGACGTTTCCCAGTCGGATTTTGACGAGGTTTTTTAATCAGATTCTAATAATAAATGAGGAAAACCGACCAGAATCCTGCTTAAATTTCCACACGGGTGACATTGACAAACCAAGCTTTTTTGATTCCAACAAATTCGTATTCTTGTAATTGAAATTATTAGGTTTCAATTCAATCATGTGAGATGAGTTTGTAGTTGTAGACTTATTAAATGAAGTAAAAAGGTTAGATGAAACCGTATTAACACTTATTCAAGAGAAAAGTACATAACATCGCTAGCTAATAGATATAAGATTGTAAAGTCTAAGTTATATGACACCCCAAACTAAACTTAAGTTAGAACCTGCGAATTTTTGATATATCGAGAGCTCGGGATATTGACTATTTAACATACACGTAATTTCTTTGTTAAAAATTATAATATTAAATATTATTTTTAAAAAACTAAAAAACTTTCTTTTAACATTAAAAAATAATTATAAATTATTAGATTATAAAATTTATTAGATTTTATTATTAGATTATAAGATATTATATTATGTTATTAAGAAAATTATAAAATACTTGAAAATGTCTTAACAAACGTCTTAATTGTCTCAAATATTAATTTTTTAAATGTCCACCCCAGTCTTTGGCGTTTCCAAAGGCAGCAGACAATGAAACATGGAAGGCTTGTTAAGTTATAGATTTTCCATTTGAATCACAATGACGGTTCATAATGACTTCTACAAAATTAGAAAGAAATTGTAAATTATTGTAGAAATTGTAAATTAGAAAGAATATGTAAATTATGTAAACAAAAAGATTTGTTTACATGAATAATAAATTATTTACTTTTAATAGGAAGATATATTTTTCAATTCTTAAAAATATTCTCTTTATTATTACTTTTTTTTACTGCTGTAAACTGCATTGCGAGTTCTCGACTCATAATTTTCTTTAATATATTTGTTATGCTTTTCGTCGGATTATTAGATATCTTGTTTAAGCATAACTCAATTGTAGTAATCTTAAAAAGAATTAATTAGTGTAAACATAATGAAAAGAAAACATCAGTTTCACATACAATTACTTACAAAATAATTATTTATTATTTCATCCGTTTCAATCAATACTTGAAATTGAGCCCATTGATCAAAGTTATTGAAGGGGATATCCAAATTATATTGCTTCAAAGCTGCTTCCAATTTACCAACTTCGTATCCAAACAATTTTTGTTTTAYCAAATTTACATCATGTTGTATATTTTTTATACTGAGTCGTATTTTTGTTATAGTATTTAAAATTACTGTTTGCTCTAGAAAATAATATTAGAATTATAGCTTTCTTTCGAATTCTATCTTACAGAATTGAATACTTATCTAATAAATTAATAGTTACCTAGACTAAAATTATATCTTGTTTCATGTATTGAATTATTATCCAGAACAAAATCATTATTAATTTCCCTTATATTTTCTTTGATTTCATTTGCACTTTTTTTAATAGACTCATTAGATGTTTTGTCCTCATTATTTGTTATTTCTGTGAGAGATTTTTCAATTCATTCACTTCATTTGCATAGTCTATAGTTAATAAAGTTTATGTAAGAATATAATTAATTTGTATATATTACTAAAGAATACAATTAATTTGTATGTATTACTAAAGAAATAAAAAGGAAGCTCAAATAAGCGAAGAAAGCCATGTTGAAATAGAGCAGATCTTGGTGCCTAATAATCTTTTTCAATGTGAATTTACAGTTCACGCAAACTGCGCGCCAACTATTTACCAGTCTTGAAACACAGTTCTAAAGTGAATCTGGAGTATGTAATATCACAAATTAAATAGCTGAGGTAATATTTCGTAATAAAATCTTTACAGTGTTTTAAAATGTTCATTAGCATATTATCAATATTATTAAATTGCTTGTGAATTTAATTTGTGATATTACGATTCTGATACTCCAGATTTAGTTTAGAACTGTGTTTTAAGACTGACAAAATAGTTGGCGCACAGTTTGCATAAACTGGGAATTGTATGAATTCACATTTAAAAAAGATTATTAAGCACCAAGATTCACTCTGACCAAAGATGGCCTTCTTTGCTTATTTGTGTTAATTATATTTCGGTCCATTTTTACTTAATAATAATATTGGAGAAAAAGAAAATGATTTTATAATTATATGATTACCAAGTAGTTCTTCGCCATGCATTGACAGTAATGGATCTTGCTGAACTATATCATTTCGTTTTCCTGCTTTGAATGTGATATGAGTACTATTTTTTGATGTTGGTCGCAAACACAATCTCTTTTTTTGTACAATAGGTGGGTGCTATAAATTACATTTTTATAACAACCAATGACATAAAACAAAAAGAAAATGTCCACTTACATGTTTGTTTTTTCTTAGGATTTTTTTGTAAATTTTTTTTTAAATATTTCAATATTAGATAAGGAATCTGATGATGTAGACTCAAATGTCTAAAATAGAAAATAAAAACAATATTTAAGATATGTTTATACATTCCACAAAAGAAACAATTTTATGTTTTAATAAATACACACATGAATACATTAGGAAAATCAGGGTTGGAAAAGTTACTTTATAAAGATAACGCGTTACCGTTATCATTATTTTGTAAAAAGTAACCTTACAGACAGAAAAAAAAGTAACGATTGAAGAAAAGTAACAGTAACAGTAATGACGTCACAAGTAACGCGCTATTTCCCAATTCTAATAATAACTGTCGAATATAAAAATATTAAAGTGCAAACTTTCTTTAATATTAATAAATGAAATTAATTTACCATTATCATTTAAGTTTTGCTGTGAATTTTTTTCTATGACTGGTACTTGGAAAAGTTTCTGCAGTGCTGTTTTACGATATTCTTTAGTATATTTTTCGGCTTTATTAGTAGGGCTTAACCCGTCGACATCTACTAAATGCAAATGATTCATCTTTTAATTTTTGTAATCGTTTTTCTGCAATCTTATAATTTTCTGTAACAATATTCAAAATAATTATTATTAAACAAAAATAACTACAGTACTATCTATAAATATTTACTTTACAAGATTATTAATTTACTTGCAGATCCTTTAATGATAATGGGCCAATTAGGCCAACTTGATAATGGGAGCAATAAATTTTTCACACGTGCATGTAATACTCTACAAATACTTTCTCATTGTATGACGGATTAGGATATGGAGTTTTGCAGGTTTTCTCCTCGTCATCATAATAAATCCATTCGCTGGGAACTATGTATGTCAATAGCTGTTCCATTGTCATTCAAACAGTTAGTAAATTCCACTATTATGAAATGTTTCTCGAGTCTCTTTTCCATTTTCCTAACAAATTATAGTAAATTTGCAAATAATGCTTTTTTTATTTATAATAATTAATTTTATTAATAATTTTTTGTAAACAATAAATAACAAGTAAACTATTGTAGAAGTGATTTACAATCTCTTTCTTTCTTTCTCTCTTTTTATCTATCTATCTATCTATCTATCTATTTATCTATTTATCTATCGATATCGAATTTTAAGGAGAAATCATGTACTTTCGCTGTTGATAAATAATCTTATGACATAACCTTGATGATATGTAATTTGGAAATAATTAAGGTACACGACAGCTGAGTAATGAATCGATAATAATTCTATATTATCTTAAAAAAACTAGAATGTCTAATAAAATTTAGATATCTCGCCGAATCTCCTTGGAGGATCGAATAAGATCCACGTAAACCGAGATATCAAGTATTCGGAGAAATTCGGATAATTAAAATTAATCAAGCTATTTGATTACCTAAATTATATCGAATTAGACAAAAATATCAGAGAAGTTTGACTAAAATATGAATCGAATTAAATAATATCCACACATCCAAAAATTTAAGCAACAGCATTACACTGATTGCTTTTATAAATATAGAACTAACTTCCAAACTCACATTTTGTTGTGATGATAAAAATAATCTACTATAAAAGTATCATTTTCTTGTAAATTCATAGAAGAATAAATATAAAAATAAACTTACTGTAAATTATTTTCCGAATGCATTTCGACAGCAAAATTCGATAAGAAGCATCTATTGCGACCAACACCAGTTACAGAACGTTGTTACYAATTACAATGTTTTGTTCATGGTGTCTTACAGTTTTGTTATAAGCGAGACAATGGCCGTGTTCAAGCCGGACACAGAAATTTTAGATTGACGACGAGAGTCGAACGGAAGGGATGCGCACACAAGGAGAAAGCATGTACATGTACGCTCGCGGCGCATGCTCAGTCAGGAATCTCTGAGCCTTGGACGAATCAGCTAACCTGCTCGCCGAGCGGTTGAACACGATTGGTTGGATCCACAAGTAAGAATCAATCATATTCAATAATTCGGTGAGCTGATTTTCCCTTAAATGCGCTCAATGGCCGTGTTCAACAAAATGTTCATTTTGCTACTTCAAAAATTTTCTTCGTTGAAATAAGAATAAGGCTAAATAARAGACAAATAAATGACGTAATGCTATAATAGTATTATACTATAATACGATATACTACTATGCTATAGTAATATTATACTAATATGATAAGTTTACGTTTATATATAATGATTAAATTAAATAAAAACTTATTGAAAGATATTTGCTTAAACAATAAAATATGCTTTTGGCTAAAAAATAAAAAATTTAGTAAGTTACACGAAAGTTAAACTTAAATTTTTTTTTCAAAATATAAATATGGAAATATAGAACATATGATTTATAATTTCGTATTTTATTTCTTATAAATTCTTACAAATGTCTCATACATGAAGTAATGAAATTACATGAAATTTCTTGTAATTTTTACTGAAAGGAGAAAAATTAAGTTTAAAAAAAAATTTATTTATTTTTTATTGTATTAATTGGAGCTAGTATTATTTCATCAGTAATTTTCTTTATTTGCCATATCTGAAATAGCGATGATTAACCCTCAAAGGTCACACTAGTGCGAATTTGCACCGACAAAATTTTCAAATCGCTGGCGTTTCTCAAGTAGACGCTACCGAGGATTCGCTCCACCACGATAATTCCTTCTATACTCCAAACAGTCGAGCTGTTGTGCAGTTGGCCTCAGTCAGTTATTGTTGGCCGAACTAGAACGGTGCAAATCTTCGCTCGGTGCGAATTCGCACTTGTGTGACGTTAGTGTGGGCAAAAGTGTTGCGGACTTTTTAATTTTGAAATCCTTATTTTTCATCTGAAAGGAGTTCAATAACACCGTAAGTAAAGTTATTAGTATTATTTTATAGAAAAAAATTGTTTTTGTTTAAATAATTCATTTAAACTCCAATTCGTTTTTTTTTTTCAATTTCTTTATAATTTTTTTTCAATTACTTTATAAGTAAATTACTTTGTAACTAAAAAATAAATAAATAAATAAATGAGTGCAAATAAATGTTGTGCAGTAAATGTACTTAAATTAAAATGTATAGCATGAAATGTCTTCAGATGGCAGCGCGTCGACCTAATAACTTAACAATTATTAATAACTTAAAAATTATTAGAGAGGACACGCGTGCTAAGTGTCCTTTGCGAGTCTGACACAAACGGGCGCACTCGCATAAAATGTCAAAACTATACGCGCCGCATGTGCGACGACCATCGCTCTCCGCTTTACGTCGAGTGTATAAATAACATAGATTAAATGTTTATCATCACTATTATTTGTCTTTTTTATTATTCATTCAATTTATCTAATTAAACTATAATTTTTTATTTACATAATATAACCATCTTTTATAACTGTAGAATTTAGAAATAAAGTGAATTAAAATGTACATTTTCGATTTTTTTACCTCATTTTTTTATTTTTATTGATACATGTCCTTGCTAATAATCATAAATAATATTCTGTATTATTTTTTTATCAAAAAGCGCAAAAAAAAAGAAATTTACAGAGCAAGGATCAAAAAATTACAATTCGAGAAATGCCTCTATTCCTGGTACCGGGAAAAATCGATAATACTATTTAATCAATTTGGAGTATTTTTTTCTTAAAAATATAAATCTTTAACTTCAAAATCCTTTTTTCATTTTTTTTTTAAGCATTAATGATAAAAAGATACGAATTTTTTTAAAAAAAGTCATTTTTCAAAAAACACTTATTTTTTACATCGCATTTTTTATTAACAAATTAATTTTTTTTGCAAAACTGATATCACCAATCGATTTYTCGGAAAATTTTACCCTAATTTTCATACAAATACATTATGTTTTCGTTAAAAAAATAAGGAAAATATAAATGTTTAAAGTTAGCGAAATCCCAATTCGCACTAGTGTGACTGTTAAGGTGCCCTACATGATGTGTGACCTTTGAGGGTTAATGGATATTGATATACTAATTTCGTCTCTTTTTTTAGTACTAATCCAGATACTTTCACGTTTTCACGGTCATGCACATAATAAAATAATGTTTTTATTAATAATATTCTGTCATCTTTCAATAGGATACAATTGTCTGGACTTTTATGTGAAACAGTAAATCCACGTATTTTTATCTTTTCAACAATAATATTCTCTTTTATATGGTTTGTCACGTAGCGACAATTAATTTATGATAGAATAAAGATATGAACAACCAGTCTCGCGTACCGGTAATTTTTTTGATTTTCGGGTCAACCTCAATGAATATAACAGAGCGCGCGGAGCTGACGTAAGCTCACATTTGATACGTAGGGCCGCTAGGGGCCCGAAGTTATAAACAAAAATCGAGATAAACCCTTCTCCCTTGAAAAATTCATGCGTGGTGGTGGTAAATTTTAGGGTATAAATAGAGACGAAAAACGCAAAGCAGTCAGTAAGAACACTCAATAAGAACACTCAAAAAGAAAGAGTCTCGAAGTCATTATCAACTTATTCTCCACGAACTTACACCTTCTTTCCTCAAATCGTCTCTATTTTTACGTCGCTATTACATTCTCTCGCAATCCTGTAATCTCACGAAGAGAATTAATAAAGGTATCTTACAGTAATAACATAACTAGCTTGGTTTTTTTTGGAATCTGACTTGTAGTTAGAATTTATATCGGTCGCCTCCGAAAACGGACTTGGGCCTTTTCGCTGACAAAGAGCGTAGCGGATTGGTTTCTGACGCTGCAGCGGCTGCTAAAGTCTGTTCTCGGCAGAAGTTTTCCGTTGTTACATCCAAACTGAGCCTACCTTTACGCTGCCGAAGAGTGTAGCGAATTGGGCTTATCGCTGCCCTGCGTAGAGATTTCGGGTTCACTTTGGGAATTCGGTCGTAATTAACATTCATGAGGAAAAGAGGAGGAAAGCGAGTTCAAATCAAACGGCTCAGATTTCAAATAAAACAGGCCTTCGATTTACAGAAAGATTTCCACCTATTCAACATCCTCCAAAAATTAGAAGCGGCCTCTCAAATTGCGAATCCTCATACCTATCATTTGATTCCTCTCGATTTTGAAGTAAACTATTCCGACTATCGACAAGTATCCCAAACAGATCCTCGCTATTCCACATATAAGTTACGATATCTTTTCGGTCCCGAGGATTGAAGTCCGCGCAACTAGTCCAACTCCCGGGTAGAATACTTAAATGTATTGACCCAAAAACCTGACGAAATATGACACGGTTATTGTTTTGTTTTAAAATGACAAACAATTTAGGTATTGTCGGCTTTTTTAAATTAAAATATTTTTTTTCTTCTAAACGTCTACATATTTGTTCAAGAGGTTTGTTCGGAGTACGTATTAACTTTCGCATTTGACCTAAGTAAGTTTCAAAAGGAAAGGATGTTATAAGATTTAAGTTGCAATTCATATTAATAGTATCATCTGCTATATGAATTAAATTGTGCATATTTAACACTTGTGATTGTGAACCATACAAAAGAGGTAATATTTGAAAAAATCTATTTAAATAAATTTTTGCGAAATTATTATGTTGTCGAAATTGATCACTGCATAATATTCTAAAAGCAACATGTAGTAGTTGAAAATGCTGATACAATTCTGGTCTTAAAATTTTTTTTTAAACTAATGGACCACAATAGAGTAAAAGAAATCGAAACTCCGTTGTTTTCCATTTTCTAGCATTAACTAAAGCAYCAATTTTTCTTTGAAATTCTCTTTGGTATATGTTTTCGAATAGTATCAAATCTTCTTGAAAGCTCTTTTTTTTGTATGCGACTCAGTCTTACTGTCAAATTACCCTCCATCCAATAAKCCACTAATAATTTTTTCATGACACCAATATATCCTAAATGCATAACATCTAACATAAATATTTTAATTAAATCAATTTCTGGAAACTAAGTAATGATGTGACAACAATATGATGTTCTGGATCACTTTGTGCTCTAAAATTTTCATTACTTCTTTTTAATGCAATTATTTCAGGATAAACAGTTCTATTTTTTACTCTTTCACCATACACAATACATCTTTCACATGCACTAAAGCCTCCGTGTCCTTTAATTCCTTTTAAAAAAGAACAGGCTGGATTATCACAAATAAAACATTTAATATAAGGTTTCATTCGATTTGAGATAAGTAAACTATCGCGTTGTAAGGTATTGACTTCATCAATAAATTTATATAAATATTGTTTATTGGGTTTACTATTCTCACAGTATATGCTTACAACAAACTAGTGATGCGACATTTAAAAAAAAGAATCGATTATCATAATCATTTTAATTTCACAAAAAAGAATTTACGATTTGATTAATCGGGTTGAAATTAATCGATTCTGAAGAACCGATTAAAAATTCTGAAATACATAAATAGGCAGCGTTAGTAAAAAGAACATGTCGTAAACAATTTAAAACGTGATCAATCGAGATTTTTAATATATTTTTAACATTTTTTAGCTTTTTTTGTATTGTTTAAAGTATTTTTGAAGTTTAAAAAAAAATTTTATCAACATCCGTTATTTATTGGCCAATTAAGGCTATGTTCCGTTATTCACTGCAAGTACTGCAAATAGCGTTTTGTTCTTGTTTAACATTCAGTGAACAATAAGGATGAAACGCTATTTGCAGTGCTCGCAGTGAATAACGGAACGCAGCCTAAATTTGAGAGTTACAAACTGTTAAACTGAAAACTTATCATCTCTAACCTAATTTCTTGACAACAAATTTGTTATAAAAGTTGTATTTGTAGAAACACTCAAAATATATTTATATTTCAAAATCTAATTTATTATCCATGTTACAMTTTTTCCTTACGATTAATAGACTAGAAAATAAGACAGATTTAAAGTCTTACTGTTGGCAGTCTCGTGATAAAGTTAGGCTGTGTTCCGATATTACTGCCAGTACTGAAAATCTATAGTATACGTTACGTATACTGGCAGTAATTTCGGAACACAGCCTTAAACGGCATTGGTAAAACTGGCCCAGTGTTTTATTTTTGAAAATTTAAAAAAAAAATTCTGCCAATCCCTCCCAAATAAATTATTTTTTATTTTTGTATTGTCTGAACTGATACACACGGTGCAATAAATTTAAATGAAACAATAAATGTATTTTTGTTTCATTTTTGTTTGTTTCACTCCAACTTATTGAAACGGACAACATTATAACGTGTTCAAAGAATGCAGAAAAAAAAAAACAGATCTTATAAATCTGATTTTTAGGACAATTAATAATGGGCATTGAGTATCATTTAAACTAATTGTCTAAAAATTCAAATAAAATATTATTAAGAATTATTGAACGTACGTTACGTATTTAAAGGTTTCTTTTAATAAATTTAATAAAGATTAATTTTAATAAAGATTGTGGGAATAGAATCTGAATGTATTTCATACGCTATAAAATGTTTTATAACTTTATTACTTACTATACTTCATATGATAATATTTTATGTATAGTATTATAGTATAGAAAGAGTACTATACTTTAAATATGGTACTTTATATATATAGTACTTGCTATATTTTATAATACTTTATATACTATACTTATTATAATAGTACTTACTACATATTTTAAAGTTTTTTTATATTATCAACACTTATAAAGAAATATATTTATAGCTTACTACAACTCTTTACAATAAAGTAATAAAAGCATAAATAGCTAGGAACTGTTATAAAGTAAAAAACTATGAATAAAAGTGAAACTTAAATGACTTTTTAAAATTTTTTATTTCATATCTAATATCTCTATTGATGTCTACTTCCAATATCTCTTAGGCAAAGACCCTAAAAATATAATCTGCGACGCTCTTTTCCCCTTAATTCTGCTTCTTTTCATGCTGATAATATTTCCGGCAGCACTAAACAACCGTTCAGATGGAACTGATGTTCCGACAATCACAAAGTTTCAATGGCACAAATTCATGGCAACTTCATACACCATTGAATAAACATCCTTCAATTTTTGCCAAATTTTGAGTGGATCCTCACTTCTGCTAACGACATTAAGAAATTGTCGAAGTTCGACTGGTATGCCACCAGGCTCGTCAGAATCTAATGGTGAAGAAGCCATTAATTCATCGTGAATGTTCCAAAGATCTTCTTTTCTAGGAATATTTATATTTTCTTCGACATTACATCGCATTTCTATTTRATTATTTTTCATTAACTGGGAGATCTTGCTTATTGCTGTAGAAACCGCTAATGAACTGCTAAAGTGCAGCTTCTTAAAGCGTGGATCCAACAAAGTAGATATAGAAAGAAAACTGTTTGTTTCGATGTTGAGTTTTTTCCTCGAAATCTATTTTGGAGTTCTAGTAAAACATTTTTATGAAGACGTTTTGAAATCTCATGAGTAATGTCGAGTTTTTCCAAAGTTTTTATTAGACAATTAATGATAGGAATGATCTTACTACAAGTGACATACAACTCGCCCGACATCTCCGTAGTAACGCGTTCAACTGGATGCAAAATAGCACAGATTTCTTTCAAAATTTGTAGATCGGTGTGTGTTGTCATCTCTGGTATATCATCATGCTTTTTTCGTGGAAGAGTGAGCAATACGGTATTCACTAGATTTTCTAATTGAATGAATCTTTCAATCATATAGAAAAGCGAATTCCAGCGTGTTTCGCATTCCTGCTTTAATTTTAAAATACTCTGGCCATTTTCAAGATTAGAAGTCTGCAATTCGTTAAGTGCATTTGTCGCTTTGACGCTGCATTTGAAGTATGTAACAATATTTTTTACTTTTTTTATTATAGTCTGGAATTCCTGGAAATATATAGTGTTGTAGCGATTGCGTCTTGGATAACTAAATTTAGTGTATGAACAAAACACGGTATATATTTTTTGCGTCCAAACGTATCCCGTATCGCTTTTTTGATGTTAGAAGCGTTGTCTGTAATTACAGCTACTACTGAATTGATTTGAATATGCCATTCATCTAATATTTCGCTTATGATTTTTGATATCTATTTTGCATCATGGCTTTCTTCGAGTTCCTTTATCCCCAAAGATAGATTTTCTAGTTGCATAGTTTCGAAATTGATGTAATGTACAGTTATGCCGATATAATTCCGAGTATTGAACGGCTCTGTCCAAATGTCTGTTGTTAAACAAAGATGATCGATCTTCGAAAGCATTGTTTTGACTTTCGAACTGAGTAGCTCGTACTTTTCATCTAGCCGCTTTGTGATAGTTTTTCGACATGGTACAGTATATAGAGGTGCCACGATACTTAAAAATTTCCTGAATCCGTCATCTTCGACCATCGAAAAAGGCTGTTTCTCTCGCAATCATATACAGGATACCATTTGTAATCTTAGACGCTATCATACCACCGTCTGAAATAAGAAAATTTAAATAAGGCGCATGATAAGCTTAGATGTATACTCTTTACATGACTTCTATTCAATTACCACGGTACGTTTCGATTTTATGAAATGCTTTATCTATGGATGGCTGTATTTGGAACTTAGACAAAGGATTCTTTGATGTTGAGCAAACGGGGATTTTCCTTTCTGATGTACACATTGAAGTACAAGAACTTAATTCTTGAGATTGCGTAGATGTTGAGGTTGATAATTCCGAAATAATTAACCGAATCAAGTTCTTCAGATTCTTCATCAGAGATCGATAGATGTTACCATTTGGCAAATTTTTTTTTGTTCAGAACTATCATTTGAATCAATATATTCTGGATGCATTCGCTGTAGGTGATTGAGTAAATTAGTCGTGTTTCCATAATTTTTGTATATCCTTAAGCATATGGTACATCGTACTGAAATATCATCGTATTTCGTAAAAAAATTATGTATAGAAGATTTTTTTCGTTTTTGTTGTTTAGGGCTTGGATCAGACATTTTCCTGGAATAAAAATTAAATAAAATCGATATAATTCATATTAGCAATATTGCTTTCTTACAGAAGAATTCTTGTACTGTAAGGCATATGCCGGCGAGCGCGCCGCTGCCCTCACAGATGGCGGCAGCCGCCCCGTTTGCGATACTCCGAAGCTTCGAAGCTCCGAAATTACGGAGCAAGGACCCGCGCGCAGGATCGGAGTCCCGACCTGCGCAAATCGATTACGGATTGAATGATCCACGTACGCGAATCTATTCTGCCTCTCGTTCCTTGGCTCCCGTACTGTGCGGTGGTACGGAGCAGGTGAGCTCTCGCAAAATAATCTCGATCTTTTTGTAGTCGCGACGTCTGTCCGCGGAACATTATAATAGTCTCAGCAGTATTCAGTTGTTGTGCAATTTATTAGCCGCAAGGCTCCCGACCGTTTCATATACCTAAATTACGTTCCCAATTCCTCGTGCGCCGCAATTGTGCTAACGTGGCGTATCTCGGCTCGGTGGCACATCGGCGTGCCCGCGTAATACTCCTAAATCTCGATTTCCTCGGAAGCGCTTTTCAGTACAAATAAAACTATTAAAAAAATAAAGAGTCCATATAATATATACAATACTTACGAACAACAACGTAATTTTAATATCGTTCAATATTTTGAATCGTAGGTTTCTCATTTACAATATTGCTTTCTTTGATCTCTATATTGCGAAAAGAAATYGAGATATTAATAAAGACAAAGGTATTCGTATGCAATGCATTATAACCTCTTTTTATCATATGTAATACTTACGATTCAGTTCTAATTCATATTTATATAAAAAATGTTCCAAATCTCTTTATAGTTTGAAAGTATAATATGAGTCAAGAATAGTAATCTTCCCGCCTCAGTTTTGATGTTTACATGTAACGACAGGAGCAAACGTGAAACGGCCGAAACTGGTTACTTCTAGTAGAGTCCAAGGCTGCGTTCCGATATTCACTGCAAATACTCAATATCTATAGTGTATGTAACGTATGCTATAGATTTTGCATTCACAGTGAATATCGGAACGCGCTCCTCGATTATAGATTTATAAAGAGCCAATTTCACCAACGTCGATTAGACTAACCAACAGTTAATTCTAATGGAATTATCCAATCGCATTTGTCTTTGACCAAAATGAACCAATCACGGTTGACACTTTTACCGTCGGTTAGCTTAACCGACGTTGGTGAAATTGGTCCAAAGTAAAAGAAGCGCGACTAGTGTTAAGTGTCCTGATTGGTCATTGCAATCATATGACTAGCAGCCACTAGTCATTAGTAGTATTAAARCAGTATTAAATGCTGCTGCTGCTCAATGAACAATTGGCGAATTTTATAGTCTGTCTGCTTTGCAAACGACGCCATTTTTAATACATTTCCTAACGGCCATAGCACACAAAAAAAACTTAAGCAGTAAAACTTAAGCAATAAGCGAATCAGCCAATCACAGTCAAGAATTTAAGGCGAAACGTAAGCGGTAGCAAATCAAAACTGTTGATTTCCTTACTGCTTACATTTTACTGTTTAAGTTTTTTTTGTGTGCCATGGCCTTAATTCCTAGTGTTCCTAATTCCTACTTTTGCGATACTGACACAAGTCAGTTGCACTTCTCTAAAGCATCGTCTACAATGAGCAGTAGTAGTAGTGGATGAGGCTGTAAGAGTAAGAAATTGACCAATCACAGTCGAATGTAAGAAGAATAATTGATTGTGATTGATCGATTTCTTACTCATACAGCCTGATCCACTACTGCTACTACTGATTGTAGACCGCATTATGCCTTATGTCTTATGCGTTATGTAAGAGTCTGTGCTCCGGCCTTAATTTGTGTAAGCATAACCTGCATTTCTACTAATTTACTAGAATCATCGACATAGGCTGGGTTTCATTTAACGCTCGCAACGCTCGTGGAATCATTTCATCCTTGTTATTTATCAAATATTAAACAAAGACAAATGATGCTCGCGAGCGTTGCGAGCATTAAGTGGAACGCAGCTATACAGAACTGGATCGCTGATCGCAGTGATGAGGGTAGAGGCTGCGGTCCACTTGGCGCTACGAATGCTTCGAAGCATTCGATTAACCAATCAGAAGATAAAATTTTACAAATTAACTAATCAAAAAATGCTTCGAAGCATTCGTAGCGCTAAGTAGACCGCAGCCATAGACACGCGTTGCTCTGCAGAGCTACAATAACAAATTAGGCTTTAGACAGAGAAGGAACGTTCATATTATTATCTGCCTCTTAGGGCTATTTCACACTAAAGGTTTGTTTTTTATTGCTACACTGGAACTGCACTAGAACTGAATTGAACTAAAACTGAATTAGTGCAAGCGAGGACACAGTGCAAACAGACAATAAAGAACGTTAAAGTGCAAAAGCAATATGGCGGATCATGTTGCGTCTATGGAATTATTAATAATATAATTAATATGTCAGTCTTTTTCGTTTAAGAGAGCTCCTACTTTTATACATACTGTTTTAATATCTTAGGATACATTCCAAAGCATTCYCTCTAAAGAAAATTTTGTTTCTTCTTCTTCTTTATTACTGATTGACCCGATTTCGCGGTGAGGATCTTACTATCATAAATCAAAATAATAATGAATTAATACAAACAAACAGAATGATTAAAAACTCGAAAATGGTGTGTTAATACACAAAGGATAGGCTTCAAAAAAATTGCAAGATAATGTAAAGCGAGATAAAACACATCCATTCAATAACTGAACAACAACTAAGAAAAACTTTGCTCAAAATATATACACGTTAACATATAATTAAACGTCCTTAGAAAGGATAATTTGAAATGTAGCGTTAAAAAATGCTTAAAACTTTTTCAAACTTACCGCCTATTTCACATTCTGTTTGCCCTGTACACCCACGGTAATTGATTCTGTCCCTTGRTAATTTTTTCAAACTGACATGTCACCACCTCTCTACATTAATGCTCATAGTCCATGCGCGATTAAAGATACGTAGACTGCGTTTGGGCAGACGCTATTAGCGCTGAAAATCTATAATGCACGTGACGTGTACTGTAGATTTTCAGCGCTAATAGTCTGCCCGAACGCGGCCCGAAAGCTTGCGTAAGCTTGCGTAAGCTTGCGTAAGCTTGCGTAAGCTTGCGTAAGCTCTAGTCGTTAATCGCGCATGAACTATGAGCATTAATGTAGAAAGGTGGTGACATATCAGTTTGAAAAAATTACCAAGGGACAGAATCAATTAAGCCCGTATCAGACTAGAGATTGGGATTGAGATTAGATTGGATTTTGATCAATCAAAGCAAAGATCACTAAACTTAAGATTGATTTTCTTTCTTCTGATATAGGATCCCAAGATACGGGCTTTACCGTGTACTGCTTGCACTGACTCTAGACCTAGTGCAGCCAGTTCAGTGAACTTTTGCACTAAGTTTCGCTGCACTGCAATAAAGAACAGTATCGTTGACATCAGTTCTGTAATAAAGAACACTTCAGTGTACACTTCTTACACTAGTTCAGAAAGTTCAGGAATAAAAAACAAACCTTAAATTGCATTATTGACGTAATCTGCATATGCATAACATAAGACCGCTGAACCAATGAACGTCCAGCATAAAGCCAATCAATATGGCGGCTTTGCGAATTGGCTCTTGCAATTTGGAACTATGAAAAATAATCGATTAAAAATAATCGCTCGCCCAAAGAATCGTCTGATAAATCGATTAATTCACAAAGAAGTATCGATTCTTGAATAATCGAATCAGAATCTCGCATCACTACAACAAACGATTTATATACACCGTGGCTTATTTTAATTGACGCACCTGAATATCTCCGTTGGTAAGCCGAATACAAAAAAATTATTCAGACAAAAGTTTTTCAGGACAATGGGGGTCATCTTTCTGCAATATTGGTTTTGACCTTGAGATCAATTTTCAAAGTCATTTGAAGGTCAAAGTCATTTTTTAAAATGGGAACCTCTCTTTTTGACGCCGGATTCAAAAAGAGCGAGAAATTTTACGTCTAGGAAGATAGTTTATAATTTTTTGGAGGGCCCTTGACAAAGCAAAATCAAGGTCAAATGTTAAAAATCCCAAAAGCTGTTTTTTAGAATTTTTAAAGATTTATGGTCGAAAAAACAGTTGAGTAGACTTAAGGGCCAATGACATTGACGATTTTACCTTTTAAATCAACTATAAAAGCCATTTGAAAGTGATATTTTAAATAAAAAATTTCATTTTTGTCCGTAATCTTACTTTTAGCGTTACCCAGAAACAACGACGTGGACGTAGTAAGTTCTGTTTCCTTTGGGGTGCTTGTTTAACGTGAGTCCCCTTGCCTCTCACGTTTGGGGTGCTTGTTTAATGTGAATCCCCTTGCCCCCTTTTTTTTATTATAGAGGGAAAATGCTTGATGCAGACCCCTCTGCCCTTACCCCAGCAAGCCCGGACCCCTAAGGGCCAGGACCTCAGACCTCACCCGCCGAGGCTCGGACTTCGGAGTACTGTGGGACTCGACGTGTCGTGCTATGCTGCAGTCGGATCACCATACCCACTAAAAACCCTCTTTCCGTCCAACTCCGGGGCGCGGCGGAACTGCCGGGGAGGCTCTACTTCACCGCGCCCCATCATTGTCATTGAGCGAGACGCTCCGCCAATGGCACGCATTCCTTCTCACAACGTTACCGCACTATGACGACCAAACGGCACGCAACACTCATCCACCCATTCACACACTATTCACAACTCTCTCCCTCTCATTCACTCCCATGCACACAGGACCCACTAACAACAGGTCCACATTGTTAAACACTGCTGGTGAGAAGCGCCAACAGCCAGGACCCCGAACAAAGGAAAGGGGGGGAAGACCTCGAGCCATCCTCTCGCCAAAGGCGAGGCGACGGCAGGGGAATCCATACACACTCCAACCATTCATGCCAGGCTCATTCTCATTCACTCGTATACATGCATACGCGAGCGAAGCGTGCTGGACGGAATCCCCGGCCATACTTACGGTGCTATTAATTTGCACATATATACAATTAATAAATTATTAATAATTAATGTAATAAATAGATAAATAAATAAATAATTAAAACGTAAAGAGTAAATCAATAAGTAGTTAAAAAACGTAAATATGTATAATAGTAGTACGTTCGAACGAACTGTATATATATATATATATATATATATATATATATATATATATATATGCATACCAGTTAGCTAAGCAGCGTACCTCATTCATAAAACTTAACATATGTAACGTAACTGCATAACGAAATTACAGATATAATAATTCGATCTAGTATACATTAAAATACGACTAGCTACGCTTACCGGGAAGGATACTTAGGGGTAGTGGCTCTGGCCATGCCCGCGTAGGCTGCCGAGCCCAAAGAGGATCAGATAGAGTGGAAGGTAGGCGTATACAACGATCAGTGCCATCTACCGAGTCTGATGCCCAATTACGTATCCATTTATTAGGTTAGATTTATAGACGA
>JANQDE010000305.1:73240-83594 GCA_037157785.1 Cephalotes varians
ACCGAAAGTGGGGGGTATTAAGTTGGGCATCAGACTCACGAGAGGGCACTGAAGACTGTATACGGAAAAATACATTACGCTCTTATGGGCCCTTCCACTCTATCTAATCCTCTTTGGCCGAGCCAATTCGATGATTCATAACGAGGCCCAAATCGGCACAAATCACACAGTGAGGGTCTGCCTGGCAGTTATAAGATGTGTGCGATTACCGCATTTAAAACAGTGACTCGTGCGGTCTGTAGTTGATTCGCACCTGTTGCGGACATGACCAAAATGCCAGCATTTAAAACACTGGGTTGGCCTCGAACGCATCATCTCGACTCGCGCCACAGACCATCCGATGTTGAGTCGACCTATTTTCGCCAGTTTAATTGCCGCTACAAGGGGGCACTTTACTCACGCCAAATTAAGGCCGCTACGCATTGGCCTGAAAGGGCTCACGCGGACGTCACTCGCGAAACAACCGCCGGCGTCGGTTACCGCAGTTATTAATTCGTCTTTGATGACTGACTCATCAAAACCGCTAGTCCGGATGTAACGATATATACAGTAACAAGGATAACAAACTAGTAACTAAGTAATTAATAAATAAACACTACAAAATAATAAGACTATAACGTATTATGTATCAATAAATCCTAATTCAAGCTTAAAAAGAAAAATCAAGACTATAGAGATATCAACCAATCCGAAAAAAGCAGGAGTCGCCAGAACCACCAACTAGAGCCGTCCAACAGAAATGCCGCAGAATCATAAGGTTTCATAGAAACCAGCCAAACGTGCTTCCACAATAAGAGACTCATCTATGTATCAAATGGTCAACACCTAGTGATATCTAGGGAATTCAATTTGAATTTCCCAAGGTTCACAGCCGTGAGCATCAGCTGTCGAAATAACAGTGTGAACAATGGCTGCATTCAGCGGGCTCAACAGTTGAACAACATTACTAGATTTTCCGCTGAATGACGTTTCGCTCAGTCACTACATGTCAACAAGTTGAGGGAGCGAAGGCCATATTTTGTAGCAGTTTTTACTTATGCTACCAGAGCGGAAAGTGTTACAATTCAACATGGCGACTTTTAGTGAAAAAGAAGAATTAGTAGAAAAAATATATGATTTCCGAGGAAAGTTCTATAGAGTTATAGAAAATGCAGATTTTCATACTCATCTTAAATCAAGTAAATTAAGAATAAGAAATTACATTCATAATTTTAATTCTTTATCATCTTATAATTTTATCTAACCTCTCTTTTTGTAGCAAACTTTATAATATAAATAAAAATGAACAGAAAAAATATTTTTCTTGTTATTATTGACTTAAAATTCTTAAAAATCTATAGGTTGATGGCAGAGAACGAGATGCAAGCGTTTACGTTTTCGTTTTCTGCCATCGATCATACTATATGTAATGTGAATGTATAGATTTTCAGTACTACTAGTAATAAGGAAACGTGCCTTAAAATAGTACAAAATAATACAATTGTATTATAAATTATTTTATTTTTAAACTTGCTTTATTGCAGATCCAAATTTGATGGAGATTTATTTTAATGATTGTACACAAGTCAGTGAAGAATCTGTGAATCTGACTGTTGTAGAAAATGAAATGATAGGTAATTTCTAATTTTATTTACAATTTGTTCTTATCATAAAGAAATACAAATATTTCAAGGTATTCCTAACTTTTCTATTCTTCTTTGGCTACTGATTTTTCATAATTGCTAAAAGTTTGAACTTTTTAGGCTAGATATTTTTTAATAATGATTGAAACAATTATTAAAATGCTTATTCTTTTTTGCAGATGCTAACAAAGAAAATTTTTACTGGAATAATTAAAATACGAAACTTTTATTGCATTTATTTCAAGAATGCAAAGAAAAATTTAGAGGTTCTAAAGTAAAAAAGAAATCCTTGTGGACTGAAATAGCAAATGAATTTAGAAAACACTATGCGTGTGTGATAGAAGATATTTTGGATAGAAAAATGAGAAATATGAAAAAAACATATCGAACAATCAAAGACAATCAAAAATTAAGTGATCGAGGAAGAATAACTTGGGAATATTTTGAGACATTTGAAAATATATTTTTTGATGATAAAACAATGAATATTGGACCAACATTGTCATCTATGCAATGTACATCTCAGCCAGTAAGAAAATATACAAATATAAGAGACTTCTAATGCAAAATATTTTGAGATTTTTTGTGTGAATTGGAGAATTCTAAGAATTTGTATTAAAAAGTCTGAAAAATTATATAATATTTATATTTAAAAAATTGTAAAAAATAAAATAAATAATTTTAACAATTTCTTTTTAGCAAAATTCGGAACAAAAAGTTAAACAACAGGATTCAGCATCATCTGATAACTGTGATTTGAATATACCATCAAAAAAATTGAAACATCGCATTATGCATATAATTCTTTGTCAAAAGATTCGACTCCTTTCTCTGAAAAATATATCGCGCCTTCACAAGACTCCAGATTGGATCCTTTAGAGATCCGAGATCAGAGAAGAGATCAGAGATCACTCTCAAGATGCCTCACATCACCTTCAACAGATTCAAGATCTTCATATGATTCTTATGAGTCATTTTTGACAGAAGAAGATTCAAATCTAGATGTCTCACAACTATCACAGAATATAGAAGATTCATTTGAAGAAAACAAAGATAGCAAATGTTTGTTATCAAAACGCAAACCACATTCCATGAAAGATGGTGCTGTCAGAAGCAGAGCTCTCTATGAACGCTGACGTAAAAATGAGAATACAGAGATAGAGCGTCTGAAAGAAATTAAAGAATTAAGGAAGACTTTTGAAAAAAATAATGAAATTCAAGAAAAAAGGAACAAACTTCTAGAAGATTTTATTGAAGAATTAAAAACATCTAAAAATAAAGTCTAAAGTAAGAAAATGAACAAAAAGAAAATGAAAATAAGATCATAAAGATATAAAGTTTTAAGATTTAAAAAATAAAAAAAGAATAGAAAAAGATTTAAAAATATAAAATATCTAAAAGTCAAGTAAAAGAAAAGAGTGCTAATATAGAGACAGTTCCTAATATAAAAACTTTTTTTTTTCGTATATCTATATATTTTTTCATATATCTATATTTAGTTCGTAAAAATTCTAGCATCACATTTTTGTTTTAAGTCTTTATTTTTTTTATTTTTTGCTTTAAAAGCATATGTACATCCTTATATTAAGCATTTTTCTTTTATGTGAATGAAAGTACAAATATAGAGTCGAGTTGCGTTTATTAAAAAATGAAGATATATTTATGTTGTTATGAAAATACATATGTTGTTATGAAGATATGTTGTTATGAAGATGTTTATTATGTTTATTATGTTTGAACGTTTGACGTAAAAATGAAAGTATAGAGATAGAGCGTCTGAAAGAAATGAAAGAATTAAGAAAGACGTTTGAAAAAAATAATGAAATTACAAGTACAAATATAGAGTTAAGTTGCGTTTATTAAAAAATGAAGATATATATATGTTGTCATATAAAGATATGTTTATTATAGATATATTTACATCTATTTACATATATATATATTTTTTTTTCTATTACTACACTTATGATAACACACGCATAATCTGCTCCCGCTTTTGAATGGCAATCATCTGTGGGCGTCCTTCATTTTCTACATCCAGATTAAAAATTTCTTCAATTTGATATTTCTTCAATTGCGTCATTGATGTCATTTTCATCCATATTATCTTGCATGAAATTGTGCAATACACAGGCTGCTGCAATAATTTTCTTTCCAAGATCAATATCTTTAATATCCAAATATTTCAAACGTCGAAACTTTCCTTTTAATCATCCAAATGCTCGCTCAATTACTGATCGAATTGAACTGAGTTTAATATTGTATCGTAATTGAGCAACTGTTAAATGTCCTGTATCTTTAAATGGTGTCATTAAATTCATCATTAATGGATACGCAGAATCTCCAATTATGTGTTCTTCAGGTAAAAATAATGTATTTTTTTCATTTTTAATATATTGATAATAAATTGGACTATTTCTAAATATGCGTGCATCATGCATTCTTCCAGGTAAACCAATGAAACAATCGATAAACTTTGTACGATGATCACAAACACCTTCAATAAAAAGTAATTAATTGAATGAAGCTGATTCTCGAAATAAATATGTTAATATATATTTTATGTATTTAGTAAGGATAATAACCTTGTAACACAATTGAATGAAAACCTTTTCTATTGTAGTAGTCATGAGCATTATCTTTTGGTTGTTTACAAGGAATGTGACAACCATCAATTGCTCCTATAACTCCCGGAAATCCATTTGATCTCTGCTCGAATATCTACAAAATAAAAAAATATTAGATTAATGTAAATAAAAAACACATAAGCTCTAAAATTATTCAGTTTTTTTTCTTCAAAATGATAAGTCTCTTCATTCAACTTATTGCAAATAATAATTTTAATAATAATTTTATAATAATTTTATACTTACATCCATACACATGTCTTTGTAAATACGATTTGGTCATTGTATGTATTGTGGCATCAAGTCAGCAAGTATACCAATGATTTCTTTAAAAATATTATGTGCTGAACTTGTTGGTATATTAAATCTATCTCCTGCTGCTAGAAAAGTTACTGGTCTGCTTAATAACCATATTGTCAATAACACTTTCTTTCGGAGTGGTGCATAATCATTTGCATGGCTTTGAAGATGTTGTCCAATAACATTTGATAAAATCTGTAATTAAATAAACATAAAGTAATTAAATACATAACAAAATTGATAAACTTAATCACTAATATGAAGTATATACGTTCAATTATCTTGTATCAAATTAAATATGGACGTAAATCCATATATAATATTAAATTGTTCAAAACTCAATTTTGTTAATATTTTTATGTATACAATTACTTACTTCACAAGTTGCTCGGTTCATCCTGAACATTTCTTTAAACTGATCTCCAGTAAATCTAGGGATTGTTCTTTCATAATAATATCTATTACGATGTTTTATCCTAGCATGATGTCTATTTATATTTACGTTAAAATGGATATCTGGTCCTGTCAAATTTTGTATAATATTTTCAAAATGTATGGATGTTCCATTATCCACCACAAATAATGGTATTAATGCCATTAATTCCATTATTCATATATATTATAATTCGTATGATTAGAAGGACTTGCACTGAATATTAGTAAACACAACACAGTTAACCTTATTTTAATTTTTATTTTCAACGTAATTGGAGGCAGCCATCTTTATAAGTATCAATATCGCGAGCGGATCAGGAAAATTCATAGCGGAGTTTGATCCATCGAAAGCAGATGTCTCAACTGTTGAGTCCGCTGAATGCAGCCAATGTTAACCTTAAATAAAACTCGCAATTGGCATAAAAATAATAGTAATATATTGATAGTAATAAATAATTATATAAATGCATATCAGAACGTCGTTAACTCATAATTCCAGACAGAACTCATACCTTAAGGTCCTGATCCAATCGAAACATAGTTCTTATATAATATTAATATAAATATAATATAGTAATACTCCGTTAAATTATATATAAATAACGATTCCAATCAATCACAAAACGGCAGTAACCAAAGACAATTGGTTAATGATGTCTAACATCAGCTGCATCACCCAAAATTAGTCAACGCAGATCATAATATTAAGTAGTAGGTATAATAATATAGTTAACCTCAAAATCAGTACGTATCTAAATGACGTTTAATAATGTTCAGAATGTTCATCAATCATTCAGTGTTCTCAGTGAAAACTTAGGATAGTTACAGGACGTATAAACAAGAAACAATTCCGCGGATATTAATTAATTAATTAACGATTAGTTCAAAAACAATACTTAAAGCAAAATTATTTCGGTAAACGGTAAGACACGCGCTATATGATACTTTAGTGATAATGTCATCAAAGTATGAACGTCGTAATACTATAAGTCAAAATAATAGATCAATAATGTATGATTAGTAGAAATAAATACCACAGTAGATTGCATAGCTATAATTCAATTAATAATTTATTATTGCATGTTGCTTCCAGCACCATAGCGCCTCGAAAAACTGTCCCGCCTGGATTCCCAACTCCGAGCCCAGAAACAACCAGTATAAGATTAAATCGGCTAGCATTATAATCAACCTTAGGAAGTAATTGGCATAAGATAACCAAATTTAATAATCAAGATGTCAATTCGTCGATCATTCTTTCCAAACATCATATATAATATTCAAATATTCAAATGTTGGATAAATCACAGGTCACATTCATACATTCATAACACGGATTCACAGAGGCTGTGGTTTCCCAATATCCATTAGTTGTATAATAAAAAAAATTATTAAGAACAGAGTAATTATGTAAAGGAATTGATAATAGTTATCTCGCTATTGATTAGTAAAAATAAAGATCGTAAACGCCACCCGAATCAATCGATATCTGTTCAATTAGATCAACAAAATTAATTAAGTCCAAAGATAACTAAATGAGTAAATTGTTGAAATAGTCAAATATCTAATAGGATCAATCAATTGAATAATTAAGTGTATTAAACAGATAAGTGACATCAAGAAATAGTGTTAATAGTAACAAGTCAGATCCGATTCGATAAACACAGACGTAAATTTAACTACAACTACTAGTGCGTATAAAACCGAATAGTGTTACTCCAAATTCGCAGCAATGCGTAAAAAACAGTAAATGTTCAATAACCGAAGGAAAGGAAAAATGCCTTTGCTGAGAGAGCCTGATAGGCACTCACTTAGACTTGAATAGTATAAGTAGATAGATAACTAACTGAATAATAATTAAAATAATTAGGATAAAATATAAAATAAATAAATAGTATAAAATAAAATTAAGTATATAAATAATTAAGAAAAATAGGTAAGTAAATAAATATAAGTACAATAAGTAAAGATAAGTATGAATAAAATAAGAATAGGAATAAGCGGGCTTGATTAAAGTACCCAGACTAATAAATAAGTAAGTATCAAACTTAACAAATAAATAAATAAATAACAACGAGCGATCGATCAATCGTCAGGTATCCCAACGCAAATTATCAATATTATGTATTTCTTAAAAGAATGTTACAGCAATAATAAGTAAATCAAGGAAATTAGAAATTATGCAATACGAATGTAACAGTAAAACATAGATGTGCGCGCAATATAAGCATATACGAATATAATGGAGAGCATGAACAGTATGAAATAAAATAAAGCAAAGCAAAGATAACTAACACGTTTTGTATGACCAATCGATCGAACGCTGCGCTGAGTAAAAATAAAGTTACAAGTAATAACAACACTAGACGCAAGTCAATGCCACTCTCAGTCAATCACCCTACATCAAGGTCTTACAGTGCACAAAATTTAGGTCAATCACTGGTTCACGTAAAGGTACACTTCGTACAATCCATAAACTGTAACATGGAGGAAGACAACCGTAGGCTCGACTGGCATAGGTCCTTCACAACCACCGGTTGATCAATCTTAAGGAAACATAACCAACGTATCCTGTCGTAAAGCCCACAGTGACTCTTATCGCCTGCAAAAATAGCACACAATAATTGACTACGAAAAGGTGGAATATATAATAGTCGGTACAATAAAATAATCAATATAATATGAATAATATAATAGAATAATAATAATAATAATAATAATAAGTGGTCCCAAGATGATGGTATTAGCAGGACGGGATTGTAAATTAGGTCGTAAGGTTCCAGTAGAAAATTCAGAGGCCATCCCTCCAATCACATATAAAATGTTCACATAACTATCCGACCACTGCACCGACACACAGCAGGGGGGCTATCAGGGAACACGGATAATAAGAGCACAAACAGTACGGAACGTTCATTCAGTCAGATTATGTATCATAATCTTAAGATAACGCTAGTTAAGTAAAAGAAATAAGAACAGAATAAGGTAAAATAAATAAATAAGAGCCGATCATGAGTATCATCATTATTAAACTAGGTAGATACTGGGCCGAAAGTAATAAAATAATTCCCATCGCGAAAAGGTCACAACAGCAAAAGACGTCCAGCAAAGTATATAATAATTCATGTCTAGAGCCAGCCATCCAACTCTTGACTAACAGACAATGGAAAGGAGACATATTGTCTTCTTCTTCCGATGAGCCAATCAAAGTCGCGGAAAACTAGTAACTCGGAGCGGAAACCAATCAGAGACACATAATTTTATAAGACAGGGAATTATAACGAAATCGACGTACAGTAATAATCATTAATACTTTAACATCAGTTAAAATCGAGCATATCGTAATTAACAAGAAAGCATAATAAAATCTGAACTTTAAAATCGTATACATTATAATGAGAATAAGCAGTAAATACGTAACACCAAACCTTGCGATGGGCAGTCATGCTCCTAAGGAGCATGAGCCGCCATTACACGGATGACATGCAGTATCAAGCAGCTGAGAATAAACTCAGATTTTACGTAAATCCGCAGGCAGATACCATTTCCTCCATATCCGGGTATAGAGAAACGCACGCAGAGCAATGTAGACGAATCCGCACGCACGAAACAAACACAAAAACGCAGAAAACGCGAAGTACAGGGCGCAGCCCTATACGGCGCATCCACACACAACCGCCGCCGCCACGGGACCCCGAGTCCCCTTGCCTCTCACGTTTAGGGTGCTTGTTTAACGTGAGTCCCTTTGCCTCTTACGTTTGGGGTACTTGTTTAACGTGAGTCCCCTTGCCTCTCACGTTTGGGGTGCTCATTTAACGTGAGTCCCCTTGCCTCTCACTTCTATTACAGTTATCATAATTATTATAGCAAATGTTCAAAATTACCTCCATTTGCTTGAAGACACAAATGTAAACGTCTTTGAAAGTGCCGTACTGTTTTTAGCAACAATCTCTCTGGGAATTGCTGCGCAAGTTCGATTGATACGATCTGTCTTCTCTTGTTGTTGGTCGTTCCGTGAAAACAGCATTTTTTACGAAGCCCCACAAATAAAAATCTGGAGATGTCAAGTCTGGTGAATTAGGAGGCCAGTTAACTGGACCTCCCCTTCCGATCTCTCATTATAATTTTCATTTAAAAAGTCACGTACTATTCGTGCATAGTGTGGTGCTGCACCATCTTGCTGAAGCCACATTCTTCGTCTTGTCATCAAATCAACATTTTCTAACATTTTTGGCAACTGATCTCTTAGCAACTCCAAATAGCTGTCTCTATCAACATTTCTTTCAAAAAAATAGGGACCAATCAAGTAACCATTTATTATGCCACATCAAACTATAAGGCTCCATCGGTTTTGATCTACAGTTCTGTGCCAGTGAGGGTTGTGGTATGACCAATAATGGCAATTATTGCCTATTAAGTGCCCATCACTATAAATCTTTTCCTCATCAGAAAACATTACATATCTAAAAAATTCTGGATCTTCTTCTATCATTCTTAAAGCCCATAAGTAGAATTCAATTCGCATTTGAATATGATTTGGCCTTAATTCACGAACTAATGAGATGTGGTATGGATGATATTTTAAACTTTTCAGAATTCTTAGAGCCGTTGTTCTTGGTATGCCAATTTCTCGCTCAATCAGACGGCTACTAACGTGAGAATCAATATGAACAGTTGCTAAGACAGTCACAGCACGAGCATCATTTTCATCGTAATTGTGATGTCTGTGTTGGCGAACAATGCGTCCATTACGAGCTCTTTGAGCTTCAGTCTTTGTATGGTCCTATCATTAGGGTGTCTCCTGTTTGGAAATTATTCAGCGTAAATTGTTTCGCCTTGCCGCTCAACAATAATTATTATTACATTGTCCTAAAACCATTATTATGTCAATAATTTCATTAGGAGGATAGCCAGCCATTATACAAATTTAACTTTAAAATAAGATTGATAAGTTTAAATTTCAATTTTAAGTTTAATGAAATAAACAAAAATTGTTGATAAAAAAACTCAAGAAGTAGTAAACTATTACTTTATTTTAATTTAAAGAAAAATTCGCTCTTTCAAAATCTTATTGCAAAAACAAGACGTAAAATAATCAGGCTAATCTAAAAACCGAACTAAATGTCTCCAACCCAAATCTACAGTATATGTACTTCTGAAAATAACAATAGCAAATATCCAATACTAAGAAACTTATATATAAAAAAGAAACTTATATAAATTTTTAGCTCTTTTTAGTTTTACGTAAGAAATGCATACAGGATTCTAGTCAAATTTTATTAAAGTCTGAAAGTACTCCTAAACGTATGAAAATTCGTAAATTTGTTGTATTTCTTCGTATCAATAAAAATTTATGTAAACAAATTTGTAGAA
>JANQDE010000306.1:0-13691 GCA_037157785.1 Cephalotes varians
TATATATTTTATATACATATATATATAAAATACGTATATATAAGTATATACACGCGCGCACGTGTGTGTGTGTGTGTGTATGTGTACACATACACATACAATACATATAAAACTTCATAAAATATTACATATAATGCATATAATATGTATATTTGTATGCATTATATATTATATTATATATCTATTATATATAATATAAAAATGTAAAAATCTGGGGAAGGGTCTCCCCCCTAGATTAACTCCCCCCCCCCGTAAATTCACATCTATTCACATCGACTGATGCTTACAATTAGTAATTTTCAATAAGAGCAATACTCTTATTAATATTATCAATTGTATGCTATGTGTACAAATACAATTTTTATTTTCTTAATTACAGGAAAGAAAAAAAACTACTCTGGAGCACCGTGACAAAATGATTCAATTTATGGAAGAACATCGTGTCCTTGCGCAAAATAGAATTCAAGGTCTTGAGGCATGCAAACAAGCGATGCATTTGTGGGAGCAACTAGCAAGTGAATTAAATAGTTGTGACCATGGAGCCACAAAGTCAACAGAGAAATGGATGAAGGTATACATAAATAGAATGACATATTGCTCCCCTTGGGGTTAAAATTTCTTTTGTGGAAAAGGGGAGCGGTTCACTTGGACACGGTACACATGCCCACAGCCAATCACAGCGACCGATGCCTAGAGACATTTCACTGTTCAAGCACTGTGAGTGGCTGGTGGGCAATTGAACCGTGTTTATTTGAATGTCACTCGTGTAAAAGTATCGAGACAATCTTTTTGTATTTACTTTCTAGTCATGGAGAGACTGGCGTTTAGATGTAAAATATAAAGCATCCAAATTGAAAAATTATCAGAAAGGAACAGGAGGAAGAGGGCCGCCACCAACATCCTTACAAGAAACGGAAAAAAGATAATAGCTTTGATGGGCATGGAATCAATCATTGGACATTTAAGCGTAATAAATCCTGCAGAGGTTTGTAGCATATTAAATTTACTAATTATACTAATTGTAAGCATCAGTCAATGTAAATGGATGTGAGTTAACGGAGCGTTAATCTAGGGGGGGAGGATCCTCCCCTAGATTTTTACATTTTTTTATAGTTTTATGTACAATTATTACTTTTTACTATTCTTCATTTTATTCTTTCATTATTATTTATTTCTCTTCTTTCATTATTGGATTAACCTGAAAATTCGACTGAACAAACTGTAGTGTCAATTACACCATCTGCAATTGTATCCCACAATCTTCCAAGACAAAAGAATACCATCCCGCAACAATGTACTTCACAAACAATCACGTTATCCGACACATCTTCATCTACTCAACTTCCTCTACAAGAGAATAGACAATATTCACAGATATTTACAAACAGATAGCATCTACAGACAACATCCATAAACAACAGACAATATTCACAGACAACAGACAACATACTCCACAGATAAGATCCATAGACAACATACAATATCCACAGACATCATATAACACAGACGACATATTATTCGAACCTATTCCACAGACAACCATAGAAGACAGACAACAAACAACATTCAGCAACATACAGCAACATACAGCACAAACAATATCTAGACACTCATCTCTTGAAAAAAACATCGATATCCTCATTGTCATCCTGTCAACCAATATCCGAACAATCCCAAAGAAAACGTCTAAAAAGGCAAAAGACTGCAGATATTCGTGGTAAGACAGTCAACGAAATTTGTTTTATAAGTATGACAGTGAAAAGTATGTTTTTTTAAATATAAAATGTTAGTCTTAATCTTAATTTTAATCATTTATGATTTTTGTTTCTTTCAGATATTGATTCACAAATATTGCATGAAATGAAGATGCAAACAACAGCATTTAACAAATTGGTAGATGTTTTTACAGACATTGCAGCAACCATGAAACATTTTGTGAATTCAGATTTGGTATGTATGGCAACAATTAATATTATTACAATAAAAACGGTATTTTTCTTTATCATGCAATTTTATCATGAAATACTTATTTTCAGATATCATATGAAAACGCAGAGGACGAAAATGAAGACAAATAAAATATAATAATACAGCGAGCAACAGCTGGACAACAACTGATGGCAGTGACAGTGACAGTGAAATATTGAAAGTTACTTGTATTATATGCATTGTTATTATTTAGTGAGAAATTGAAATGTTAAATGTTTAATGTTTAAATGTTAAATGTTTTACTATATTTCATGTATATGTATGCGTGATTGGCGGTGACAGTGACAGTGAAATAGTGAAAGTTACTTGTATTACATGCATTGTTATTATTCAGTGAGAAATTGAAATGTTAAATGTTTAATGTTTAAATGTTAAATGTTTTACTATATTTCATGTATATGTATGCGTGATTGGCGGTGACAGTGACAGTGAAATAGTAAAAGTTACTTGTATTACATGCATTGTTATTATTCAGTGAGAAATTGAAATGTTAAATGTTTAATGTTTAAATGTTAAATGTTTTACTATATTTCATGTATATGTATGCGTGATTGGCGGTGACAGTGACAGTGAAATAGTAAAAGTTACTTGTATTACATGCATTGTTATTATTCAGTGAGAAATTGAAATGTTAAATGTTTAATGTTTAAATGTTAAATGTTTTACTATATTTCATGTATATGTATGCGTGATTGGCGGTGACAGTGACAGTGAAATAGTGAAAGTTACTTGTATTATATGCATTGTTATTATTTAGTGAGAAATTGAAATGTTAAATGTTTAATGTTTAAATGTTAAATGTTTTACTATATTTCATGTATATGTATGCGTGATTGGCGGTGACAGTGACAGTGAAATAGTAAAAGTTACTTGTATTACATGCATTGTTATTATTCAGTGAGAAATTGAAATGTTAAATGTTTAATGTTTAAATGTTAAATGTTTTACTATATTTTATGTATATGTATGCATGATTGAATAATAAGTCTTTGGAACACTTTGAAGCAAAGATATCGTTCACAATTAATACTAGATAATTAACATATTATCCAGATTAATTTATTAACATATTATCCAGATTAATTAAATAACAATAATTAAGTTGCTGTTATAATTAAGTTACAACAATAATTAAATTGCAGTAATAATTAAGTGCAATTAAATTACAGAATACTAGATAATTAACATATTATCTAGATTTATGTATTAAGATATTATCCAAATTAATTAATAATTAAGTAACAACAATAATTAAATTGCAGTAATAATATATAATATCATGATCTTATTAGTAGTTCTAAATCCTGAAAACCATCAATTATAAGGAATTAATTTTCAGAAACTTAAAGATCTCTAAAAGCTAGTTATAAAACTTATTTTAATTATATACAACTTACATACATACAATTTACATTAATTATTTGCCAATCGAGCGGCAAGATGATTGCGCACTCTCTGTCCTTCATTAAATACAGCTCGACCTTCCGGTATTGGCTACATTTCTTCATTATTTATATCTTCCATAGCATAATTGCTTCATCAGATTCTGAAGGTAAAAGTATATTTGCCCGTATTGTGCAGCACTGCACAAGCATTAATTATTTGCCCTGCTTTTTCTGGTGTATATTCTAGAGTACGATATCTAAGAAGACATCGAAATCTCTTTTTCAAAATGCCAATGCAACGTTTTACACCACTTCGAACGGTACTGTGTCTTTAATTGAAATGTTCTTCTTGTGTACCTGGCTGCACTTCAGGAAACGGAGCAGCCACGGTTCCAATGGATATCCAGAATCTCCTTAAAAAATGAAGAAAAAATATTTAATCTCAGTAATATTATATTATATTTCACTATAATTCAATAAACATTTGGATAATTTAAATTAATAATTACCGAATAGCCAACAATGATTATTATTCGCATGATGCATCTGTAGAAGGTACCTAACGTATGAATTTCTCCATACAAAAGAATCATGAGTAGAACCTGAATATCTTGCTAATTTAAAATGTACATGTCCGCATCACATATCTAATAAAAACATATATATATATATATATATATATATATATATATATATTGTATATATAAGTGTTAAAGATGATCTATATTACAAAGTTAAATTACTTACAATTTGCACATGTTGCGCATGAAATCCTTTTCTATTAACATACAATCCTTCATGGTCAATAGGTACTTTTATAGCAACATTTGTTCCATTTATAAAACCAATTAAGCCTGGAATTCTAGTGTTATAATAATTTCTGAAACATAAAGTTTAGGCACAATAATATTTGAGATTAGGACCGACTGAAATAAACAAATATAAATATCAAAGAGGCTAAATTTCGGTCTTGCAGTAGAAACTCTATATTTATTCTGCTCATGCAAATTGTGCGCAGTTTGCATGAGCAGATGTAAAAGAGTCACAAATTATAATTGGGCACTAAGATCCGCCGCAGTTTATACTGCAAGACCGACATTTAGCCTCTTTGATATTTGTATTTATAAAGTTTAAGTTATAAACTTACACTTGTTTTAGTATTTTTAGTATTTACCTTTGGATAGCTTGCTGTATTTCTTGTGGGAAATCTCATCCATTGTCTTAGAAGATGATCATTGATAGCACACGTAACTTCTTGTAAGAATGTACTCATAGATTGGGCTATACTCAATCTATAGTCTACACCGACAGCTTTTTGATAACTATCCTGAGCATAGAAATTCAGGGCACACAGTACTTAGTTGAATACATAAAATTTACATATAATACATAAAACATATAATACAATAATCTCTTATTAAAAGATATGAAGTTTAACATTAATAATAAAATAAAACATGTATATTCCATTAAATATAAACATGATATATTATATATTCTTTACTTTCAACTCATTTGGAATTGCCAGAGGATTTCTTCGTAGAGGAAGATGCGGTTCCAACGCTTCTATAAGACCTCTAATTACATTTCTTGTTAAACGATACAAGCCGATGAATTGATTTTCAGGTAGAGCAAAAGGATCGAGCATATCTTTTAATCTTCTTCTCGTTATTTTATTCGCATTAATCTCTGCGAGAAGCTGTCTTTTTCTCTCGCGACGTAATATTGCTAACTATAATATCAAAAAGGAAAAGATGTAATAAATATATATAGAAAAATAATCAATATTAATATTATAATTATTAATATATATATATATAATATAATAATATTATATATATATATATATAATAATTAACATATTAATATTATTATTAATATTTCCTTGTAAAAATATTTTCAATACTTACCATTATAAAAAGTTAAATTAAATATACTTACTATTATTATCACTAACCATATTATCACAATTACTTACAGAAAATTATATTACAATATTTGAAATAAAAAATATAAAAGATATGATAAATATATGTATATAAAATAAATAATAAACATTTTTATATTATCATATTATTATATTATACGTACTATATATGATACATATCATATATTATATATATTATGTATTATATATGTTTTACACATATAACATATATAAGATTACATATATAATAAAAAATAAAATATATTAAATATAATTAAATAGACTTACCATTATCACAGCTTATAAAAAATTAATAAAACAAAATTATTCTTAATGTAGAGAAGCAATACTATTAATTCTTCAAATAGTGATGATGTGCCATTTAAACTAGTCATATCATCGCTGATTGGCTCTCGCTATTTCATTCCGATCGGAATCGACATTTCGCTAGCTCGTGAGGTTCCGGAAACTTTCCGACCGTTTCGGAAACAATTCGACTGTCCATGATAACTCATCTAGGAATATCTATGGATAATCGAAATAATTCCGATCGGAATCCATTCCGACTTGTTCCATGATAGGTGCCCAGGGCACGTATTATGGAACTTTCACGATTCCGATCGAAAACGCAAGATTCCGACTGGCGAATTTCCGACAGTGATTCCGTTCATGCCTTCATGCTATTACAGATTCCGAGCGGAATCGGCTTTTCGCACATTTCACTAGATACGGAATTACAATAAATGGAACGAAAGGAACGAGTAAATGGATTATTACGACCAATGACAGCGCAAGAAAAATTGCTAGATTCTTGTCATGATTTGACAGGTGATGTCACTAGACGTGGCGGGCGTATTTTTGTCCCTTTAAATGATTAAACCATCATCCGGTTAACGGAGACGGTGCCAATTTGCCAAGTGGAGAAAAAGAAGAAAACATCAGTGCGTTCGTCGGACAATATGACAGATAATGTAAGTGTAAGAAATCGGCAGTGCGGCGGCGCCACTTTCCGGGCGCACCGGTAAATCACGCTCTGCCGCGCGGAAAGTCAGCTGATCGGGCTGACAGCAAATCGGCGTTTGACACGCGTGTGTGCCCGTGCCAGCGTTACCGTCGGAGCATGGTGACTCTCCGGTGAGACGACATACGAGACAGACGTGTGTCTGAGAGTCGAGTAGTGGAAAGACTTGTAGTTCGTAAGTTATATCTATTGTAAAGCCAGTGTACTTGTATTAATTAAATATAGCTTAAACCTTCTTAATCAAAGTGTTACGTTATTGCTGCGCCTTCCCTGTGCGATCGGCACCAAAGGTGAAGAGCACTATTGGTGAAGTGATAGTTAACAGATAAGTATACTCCAATATCTCCAAAAGGCGAAATCGGAGTGTCGCAGCAGAACCATCCTGTCTGCTGTTATAGTGCTTAACTGCATAGAAACCCTTTACAAATTCAGAAGTGGGATTCGAGGCCCAGTTAGATTTTGGAGAGCGAGCGAGAATTTTCGCTGCTCCAACCGTTTGCGGATTTGAACCCCGTGTCCTCTCGAGGGGGAGGAAGGTGACAGGCCATAATAAAAAACAATAGAGTTCGGTTAGGTCAAATATACTGTTATATTTGAACGAAAAGACAGTGAACATAGAATCTGAAGCCATGCCACGTACGCGGGCCATGCTTGATCGGGCCGCTTTGGAAGAAGCGATCCTGGAGCGATTGCAGGCCGAAGCGAGAAGATATCGTCTGCCTGCAGGAGGAGAAAGGAGCGAGTTAATCGACAGGATCCTTTCGTACATTGAACGTTTGGGTGCTCAAGAGATAGTGGAAGAAACTCACAGTGGGCCTAGCTCTGAGAAGTCTGTGGAGACGGAGGTGGCGAGCGGAGCCGAGGAGCCGCTGACGGCGGCCGCCACCACGCTACGAGCCGCCTTAGGAGAAATGACGGAGCTCATGCGTCAGCAGCAGCAGTCGATGCAAATGCTGATCCAGCTCATGGCTAATCAGAATGGTGCAGCCCCAGTGATCCTTCCTGCCGGAGTACATCCACCCAACGTGGAGCTGGAGACGGGCGCCTCGTCTGCTCCGACGCTCAATCAAAATAACCAATCTGGAAGAAATTCAGAGAATCATATTCTGGGAAATTCAGTGTCCTGGTTGGCCACCCAAATTCCGGAGTTTGGTGGCTCGGATAAGGAGAACGTCAGTACCTGGGTCAGGAGAGTGGACCAAGTGGCTGGAGTGCACGGAGCAACAGACGGCGTGACTTTGTTGGCGGCCTCCAGCAAGTTAACCAAGTCCGCAAAAACTTGGTACGAGGTCCAATCAGGTCCAGCAGTCGAGTCATGGATCGGCCTCCGAGCGGAATTACTAAAAATTTTTGAACGTAAGGTGCCGTTCTATAAGGCGATCCAATGAGCGGAGATGAGAAAGTGGATACCTGCCAAGGAGATCTTTGATGAATATGCCATCGCCAAATTGGCGCTCATCCATCAGCTTGATCTTCCAATGAGAGATGCAATCCATCTGCTGATCAGCGGCGTTGCCAATGGGGCGATACGGGCTTCAGCCCTATTGGTGGCTGACAGCACTTTGGAGGGATTCCTGGACAAGATGCGAACGGTGACGGAAGGTTGCTCAGATGTGGTGGAGAGGAAGTTCGCTGTGGCGTCCGGTGTGATCCGGAACAAGATGAGGGATCACCCCTGTAAAAACTGTGGGAAAAAAGGCCACCATTTCCGAGAGTGCAAAGATGAGGTGACCTGTTTTGTATGCAAGAAGAAGGGGCACAGGCAGTTTGACTGCCCGACTGGAAAAGCAAGAGATGTGAGAACTTACCAGCCGGGACAACGGGCGGTTCAGACGGCGGCGCCAGTCACAGAGGTCGAGCCAGAACCAGTGGAGGAGGTCGTCGCCCTGGTCGACGAGAGGAAGTCAACCGTGAGGTTCGCTGACCCGCTGCGCAAGGTAGACACGATCTGCAATAAGAAATGCGATTTGCGTGCGATTCTCGATACAGGTAGTCCCGTTTTGTTTGTAAAATACAAAGTTTATGTAAAATGGATCTTACCATTTGTCAAAGAATTAGCGTCGTCTAATAGAATTTTCGTGAATTTACAAAGGAGTCCGTTAAACGTCGTTGGTGTTGTGCCAGTTGAGCTGACGATAGATTTTCTGAAAGATAAAAAACTGTTAGTCGAATTGTTCGTAATTAAAGATAACGCTTTCGATGGCAATCTCATTCTCGGACGAGAATTTATTAAAAAGCAGGGACTTACTCTTTGTTGCCCCACGCGCGGGCAAGTAGAAGTCGAATCAAAGGTGGCGGAAAACTGGGCGGACTTACTGCTTTGCATCGAGGATGAGGGGCCGGAAACCCTGAACGAATTATTAAATAAATGTGAAATAGATTTCGGTAACGAAAACAAAAAGCGCTTAATAGAAGCAATTTTAAATGTAGAGAATAAGTTAATCAAACCTGTAGAGGACGGCTATACAGTTCAAGTGCGTCTCAGGGACGATTCTATTTTTGCGTACGCCCCGCGGCGGTTTGCATACGCTGAGCGCCTACAGCTCAGGGAGATCACTGATGATCTCTTGAAACGAGGGATCATCGAGCCGAATGCCTATTGCTCACGGATTGTACCTGTGAGAAAGAAAAACGGAAAGATTAGAATGTGCATCGACTTGAGACCGCTAAATAGCCGAATAGCCAAGCAGAAGTATCCTTTCCCAAACATTGAGGATTGCGTTTCGCGATTGTATAATCGAGCCGTTTTTACTTTACTTGACCTGAAGGACAGTTTCCATCAGATAAAGGTAGACAGTAGCAGTACAAAATATTTTTCGTTCGCGATAGCTGAAGGCCAGTTTGAGTATAACTACTTACCATTTGGGTACTCAGAGGCTCCAGCTGAGTTTCAGAAGCGAATTCTCCAAATATTAAATCCGCTGATTAGGCAGGAGAAAATAATAGTTTATATGGATGATATGGATTCTCATCCCAACAGAAACGGTCGAGGAAAATCTGCTTCTGGTCGAGGAGGTACTCGTGACCCTTAAAAGATATAAATTTGAGATAAATTATTCGAAGTGTCAATTCTTAAAATCGAAAGTAGAATTTTTGGGATACGTGATTTCGCAGAATAATATAACGTTGAATACTAAACATACCAAAGCTATTAATGCGTTCAAAGTGCCGTCGAACGCGCATGAGGTACAGCGCTTCCTGAGGCTGGCAAGTTATTTTCGAAAGTTCATTCGGAACTTCGCATTGAAAGCCAAACCGCTGCAGGAACTTCTAAAAAAGAACAGTCATTTTAATTTTGATCAGAGTTGCGTAGAATCATTTAACACATTGAAGAAAGAATTAACTACCTATTCTGTATTAGCGCTATACAATCCGTTGGCCGAGACGGAACTCCACACGGATGCGTGTAGCTCGGGATTAGGAGAGGTGCTGTTACAGAAGCAGCCGAGTGGGTTATTCGCCGTAGTAGCATATTTCAGTAAATCTACGAATAGAGCGGAACAGAATTACCACTCGTACGAATTAGAGATGTTGGCAATTGTTCGATCAATAGAACGGTTCTACCTTTATCTATACGGTATAGATTTTACTGTAGTCACAGATTGCAACGTGCTTGTGCATGCAGTAACGAAAGCGAACTTGAATCCACGAATAGCTAGGTGGACTCTCGCCTTGCAAAATTATCGATTTAAAGTCACTCACCATCCTGGTGCTAAGATGCAGCATGTGGACGCGCTGAGTCGTAGCGTGGCGTATGTGCACGAGCTGCCGTTAGAGCGTGAGCTCGAGCTCCGACAATTGGTAGACCCGGTCAAACAAATTAGCGCCGATCTGGAATTTAACGATAACGATAGATTTAAATTGATTGACGGATTAGTGTATCGTAAGGTAAATGATGATTATAAATTTTACGTACCAGATCAAATGATCCCGAGTCTACTACGAGCCCACCATGACAACATGGCTCATGTCGGGACCGAGAAGACCTATCAGGGAATTATAAAAAATTATTGGTTCCCGGCGATGAAGCGGAAAATATTCGAATACATAAATAACTGTTTTACTTGTATCATGTCGAACGAAGCCGGAAATAGATACGAAAGAGAAACGTCTCTCTATCCGTGGCCAAAAGGTCCAATGGAGGTACTCCATGTGGATCACTTCGGGCCGCTACAGGAGACGTCGGGTCGCCGCAAGCACGTGCTGGTAATCGTGGACGTGTTCACCCGCTTTACCTGGTTGAAGGCGGTTAAATCTACAACCACAAAAGAAGTTATTAAACACTTAAAAGACATTTTTCTGACATTCAGTAAACCAATTGATATTGTAACCGATAGGGGTACGGCGTTTACCTCTAGGGAATTCGCTGACTTCGTAAGAGAATTCACTGTGAAGCATCGTTTAGTCGCCGTGGCAGCGCCGTGGGCAAACGGAACGGTCGAGAGGGTGAATAGGTTCCTGAAAAATTCGTTAACGAAATTAATTTCGTCTCCATCTGACTGGGGAAATGAATTAAATAATTTACAGTATGTTGTGAATAATACGTACCACTCGTCCGTGAAGTCTATTCCCGCGAAGCTCCTGTTTGGCCTTGACCAGCGTTGCCATAACGATGCGCTATTTGCACGATTCACCGAGTCGCTTAAGGATATAGATGCCGATCTCGAGGCAATTCGAAATACGGCGCGCGATCGTGCGTACACTGCAACTGAAGCAGTACGGAATTATAATAAATTATATACAGATAACCGTTTCAAAAAGCCTTCACAATATAAGGAGAGCGAATATGTGCTTATTCGTAACACGCGAGTCGTTCCCGGTGAAAGTCCTAAACTCAAACCGCAATATAAGGGTCCGTATGTAATAACTAAAACCCTTGGGAACAATCGTTACGTTGTACAGGATATTCCGGGATTTAATTTGACTCAGCGTCCATTAAATACCGTATTATCCTCCGATCGCATTAAACGATGGATAAAGGATGTCTAAAAAACTGTAATTACCTGTTGTATAAAGTTGAACTCTACCACTGTGATCGTCGTTGAAAACGCTACGCAGTTATACCGGTGCATTGCATACAAGATGGCCAGCATTTTGCCGCGATGCTCAAATTACTGCCTCTTGCGTTCTCTAACAATATTGCGCACTAACCCTCAAATTGTAATTCTCACACAAATATACTTCGTGAGAACCACCACTCACTGTTAACTGTAAAACGTTTGTGACACTCAGTGCGCACGTGTGTGTAGCTCAATCGGTCGATATTGATTAAATTCTGCGCGTAAATTATAGCCTTCGAGGACGAAGTGCAATGTAGGATGGCCGAGCTGTAAGAAATCGGCAGTGCGGCGGCGCCACTTTCCGGGCGCACCGGTAAATCACGCTCTGCCGCGCGGAAAGTCAGCTGATCGGGCTGACAGCAANAATTCGAAATACGGCGCGCGATCGTGCGTACACTGCAACTGAAGCAGTACGGAATTATAATAAATTATATACAGATAACCGTTTCAAAAAGCCTTCACAATATAAGGAGAGCGAATATGTGCTTATTCGTAACACGCGAGTCGTTCCCGGTGAAAGTCCTAAACTCAAACCGCAATATAAGGGTCCGTATGTAATAACTAAAACCCTTGGGAACAATCGTTACGTTGTACAGGATATTCCGGGATTTAATTTGACTCAGCGTCCATTAAATACCGTATTATCCTCCGATCGCATTAAACGATGGATAAAGGATGTCTAAAAAACTGTAATTACCTGTTGTATAAAGTTGAACTCTACCACTGTGATCGTCGTTGAAAACGCTACGCAGTTATACCGGTGCATTGCATACAAGATGGCCAGCATTTTGCCGCGATGCTCAAATTACTGCCTCTTGCGTTCTCTAACAATATTGCGCACTAACCCTCAAATTGTAATTCTCACACAAATATACTTCGTGAGAACCACCACTCACTGTTAACTGTAAAACGTTTGTGACACTCAGTGCGCACGTGTGTGTAGCTCAATCGGTCGATATTGATTAAATTCTGCGCGTAAATTATAGCCTTCGAGGACGAAGTGCAATGTAGGATGGCCGAGCTGTAAGAAATCGGCAGTGCGGCGGCGCCACTTTCCGGGCGCACCGGTAAATCACGCTCTGCCGCGCGGAAAGTCAGCTGATCGGGCTGACAGCAAATCGGCGTTTGACACGCGTGTGTGCCCGTGCCAGCGTTACCGTCGGAGCATGGTGACTCTCCGGTGAGACGACATACGAGACAGACGTGTGTCTGAGAGTCGAGTAGTGGAAAGACTTGTAGTTCGTGAGTTATATCTATTGTAAAGCCAGTGTACTTGTATTAATTAAATATAGCTTAAACCTTCTTAATCAAAGTGTTACGTTATTGCTGCGCCTTCCCTGTGCGATCGGCACCAAAGGTGAAGAGCACTATTGGTGAAGTGATAGTTAACAGATAAGTATACTCCAATATCTCCGAAAGGCGAAATCGGAATGTCGCAGCAGAACCATCCTGTCTGCTGTTATAGTGCTTAACTGCTTAGAAACTCTTTACATAAGTATAATGTATAATAAGTAATGTAGTAGTAATAATAGTTTTGTATGTTTTGTAGTATTATATTTCATTAAACATTAACATATTTTTAGATATCATATATAATTGAAGGACTTGATGTAATAATAAACTACCCCATATTTATAAAAACAGTAAATAAATTCGGACTCTGTTACTCATTCATTTTTTAATTTAAGTGATACCATAGCCGAACATGTAAAACCTGTGGCACACAATACTTATTTTCCTGCTGGATTGCTTGCATTTTAATAAATTACTAGAAATTATGTGTTATATGTGATGCAATTTTAGTAATTTACTAAAACGCAAACAATTCAGCAGGAAAAGCATTCTATGTCACAGGTTTAATATTGGTAAGAATGGATGAATTGCCAAGTTCATTTTTTTTTGTTTTCACAAAATATGGGATAGCCCTTTAATTAATTATACAATTAATGGAAGCATCTCTTTGATTACGTTGCAATTGACCACGGCCACTCACAGTAATCAATGTAGAGTTATTCCTCTGGAGAAGCGTTGTGAATGACTTGTGGTCCCAATGTGTTTACACAACAGATCTCTTTCAATATTATCAATTATGCAATATATATATATATATATATATATATATATATATATATATATATACAGGATGGACCATTTTAATCCATCCAGTCGAATATCTCGATAATCAAGCTCGGGAGAGAAAAATTTTTCAGATAAAAGTTATTTGGTTTCGAAGGGACCATAAGATGGTATCATTGGTTTGACCTTGAAGAATTATTTGGAAGTCACATGAAAGTCACCTCAATTTTTTT
>JANQDE010000306.1:29192-41470 GCA_037157785.1 Cephalotes varians
ATATATGTAAAGAAACGCTTTCTTTAATTTAAATTTGGCGCAATGTATGCTCCACGCGCCACTCTATCATGACCTGTCAGATGTCATAACAATACAATATTGATAAGAAGACCGACGACCGAGAGGAAAAGAGAGAGAGAAAGGGACGGAGAGTAACACTGAGTGGAATAAGCACACGTGCAACATAAATGTTAGAAAGAGAGACTAATTCGATTTTCAATAATTAATTTGATAACTAATTTTAGTGAGTTGGCTTGTAATTGTCGTTTCTTTGTTTTTCAGTGAAACAAATTCAAGCGATCATTCATCACCTCTCTATATCTGAGCTAAAGACATCTTATATATATATATATATATATATATATATATATATATATATCATATGCTATTATATAATTAAAGTTCTACATATATATATTTTTTATATATTACTAAATATTAATAATGTACATATTTATATTACATTTTTATTAGATCTGCTATACGGATATGTATATCCTAAACATATTAGCAAGTTATCCAGGCTCCTCATGACTCTTTTGCATGGAGAAATTTATATGTTAGACATTTTTTGCAAATGCAATATGCCAGTAATAATCATTGTTGGTTATTCGGTAATTACTAATTAAAATTATTAATTGAAATAATTACTTGTAATTTTATTAATTATTAATTGAAATATTTGAATTAGTGAAATGTAAAACAAGATTATCCGATTAAAAATTGTTATACTAAAACTACTGTTATTATTATTAATATAATGTGAACATTATCTTTTTTCGTTTTAAGGAGATTCTGGATATCCGTTGGAACCGTGGCTGCTAACTCCGTTTCCTGAAGTACAACCAGGCACACAAGAGGAATATTTTAAAGACACAGTATCACAAGAAGTACTGTAGAACAATGCATTGGCGTTATGAAGAAACGATTTCGAAGTCTACTTATCGTACTTTAGAATATACACTAGAGAAAGCAGGTGAAATAATCAATGCTTGTGCAGTTCTGCACAATATATGCATACATGCAAATTTACCTCCTCCTCCAGAACCTGAAGAGGCAATTATGGCTATGGAAGACGACATGAATAATGAACAAATACAGCCAATACTGGAAGGTCGAGTTATGTTCAATGAAGGACAGAGAATGCGCAATCATCTTATAACTCGATTGGCAAATAATTAAAAACTAAATAATAATGTTAAAAAAAATTGTAAATAATAATTAAATTGTTTTTGTTGTAATAATATTACATGTGATAAATTCTTGTTATACATACCAAATCTGTTCAAATTCACAAACTGTTTAATGTAAGCAGCAATATCTACAATTGCATCTGTTAATTTTTTTAATGCTACCATTTGCATCTGTATTTCATGAAGTATCTGTGTATCGATATCTAAAAGAAAGGACAAAAATCGTAAAAGAACATAAAAAGAAAATAAACATAAAAAAGAACATAAAAATAAAATAAAAACATAAAGGACATAAAAATAAAATAAAATTACATAATTATGTAATTTTAKWTWKAWWWRAAASAWRWTAAAACATAATAATTTTCACTTTATTATGTCTGAAACAAACTTCGTGGTCTCTTTAATTTTCTTACCACGAACATCTGCAACCTTTTGCCTTTTCAGACGCTTTCTTCGGGATTGTTCGGATATCATTGGTTGACAGGATGTTGAAGGGTAAATCAATGTTTCTGGAGATTCGGTAGTACTTGTGTATTGTCACGTTTCATCAAGTCATCCGTTTTTGGGTCAATACATTTAAGTACTCTACCCGGGAGTTGGACTAGTGCGGACCTTAGTCTTCAGAACCGAAAAGATACCGTAATTTATAAGTGGAATAGCGGGGATCCGTTTGGGATATTTGTCGATAGTCGGGATAATTTACTTCAAAATCGAGAGGAATTAAGTGTGAGGATTTTCAATCTGAAGGCTTGCTTTTAATTTTTGGAGGATGTTAAGTAAGTGGAAAGGATCTTTGTGTAAATCGAAGGCCTGTTTTATTTGAAATCTGAGCCGTTTGATTTGAACCCACTTTCCTCCCCTTTTCTTCATGAATGTTAATTACGACCGAATTCCCAAAGTGAATCCGAAATCGCTACGCGGGGCAGCGATAAGCCCAATCAGCTACACTCTTCGGCAGCGTAAAGATAGGCTCAGTTTGGGTGTAAGGACAACGGAAAACTTCTGCCGAGAACAAACTTTAGCAGCCGCTGCACTTAGGCAGCGTCAGAAACCAATCCGCTACGCTCTTTGTCAGCGAAAAGGCCCAAGTCCGTTTTCGGAGGCGACCGATATAAATTCTAACTACAAGTCAGATTCCAAAAAAAAACTAAGCTAGTTATGTTATTACTGTAAGATACCTTTATTAATTGTTTTCGTGAGATTAGAGAGAGAAGGATTGCGAGAGAACGTAATAGCGACGACGTAAAAATAGAGACGATTTGAGGAAAGAAGGTGTAAAGTTCGTGAAGAATAAGTTGATACTGACTTCGAGACTTTTTTTTCTGCTCTGCTCTGCGTTTTTCGAATCTATTTATACCCAAAAATTTACCACTACCACGCATGAATTTCTCAAGGGAGAAGGGTTTATCTCGATTTTTGTTTAATAACTTCGGGCCCTATATATCAAATGTTTAGCTCAATTCCGCGTGGTCTGTTATATTTATTGAGGTTGACTCGTAAATAAAAAAATTACCGGTACGTGAGGCTGGTTGTTTATATCTTTAGGTTAGCGACCCTTCGTAAAGGGTGTTGAAACGAACCAGGCTTTCGATTGGCGCGGTCTAGCTCGCGGAACGTTCTAGGGATCGAAAGCGGTCGTGGAAAAGAAAGAAGGTTAGCGATTATAGAATGCAAAAAAAACGTTTATTCAGAGTAGACGCGAGAAGGACGTGGATTACAAAAGACAGAATGCGAACGTTACAAGGCGCGAGACACGTATTTTACGGACAGATATAACGAGTACGATACAATGCAAGTAGACGGAACGCGGGCGTTACAAGGCGCGAGACACGTATTTTACAGATAGAACGAACGCTTTACAATACAAGCAGGCGAAATGCGTGCGTTCTAAGGCGTGCGACGCGTATGTTGCAGAGTGATAGAACGAGCGCGTTACAATGCCAATAGCTGGAGTGCGTGCGTTACAAAGGGCGCAAGTAGTCGCGAGCGTGAAGCGCGGAGTTCGCTGGCTGGAACGGACGGGAACGCAGGAAAAACACGGCTGCCGAAAACACTCGGCGGAGGCAGAGAACGCTCTACCCCCTTGTCTCGTCGGAGACTCGGAGAGGAATAGCTTGAGCTGTCGACTGTCAAAAACGCTCGACAGAGAACACTCTACCCCTTGGTCTCATCGAAGGCTCGTCTTGCTCTGGGAAGCAGGCTCAGGATCTCAGGCTCAGCTGATCGGGCTGCTAGCCGGCGAGCGGAGTGAGTCTTCTGTTAAAATGCTCTCTTTTTATATAAAATAAAACGCGTGCTCGGGGATTCTCGGCGTTCTTCGGCATTCTTCGTTATTATTTATCCCCACCCGGTGCGGAGCTGAGATAAACAATATTCGGTCGAGCAAGATGTTTATCGGCGAAGTTCGGGATTCTTCGGGCGCCCTTGTTTAGTGATTAGATTTTTTCCCGGCAAAAGATATACTGGGCGCACCGCGCCGTAACGTCTGAACGGCGGAACGTTCTTCTAGCTGCTGTTCGGCTAGGAACGATGCTATTATAGGATGCATCGTTACATCACTCCCCTCCATAGAGTGCCTGAAGTAGGCACATTTAGGCTCTGGTTTTAGTACTGCGGACGGTTCCATCGGCATTGAAGCGGATAATCCAATGTCGTCCCCCGAAGCGTGCTTTATACCTGCGCGAGACGTGCGCCGCGAAATGGGGAACGTCAATGGTGAGGCCTGGTTCGATCTCCACTGGGATGGGTGGTGGAGACAGTGGTCCCATTACCCGGGCAGGCTTCAATGTTGCCTCTTGCGCTCGAGCTGCAGGTTTACGAGTTGGCAGTGGTGGTGGTGGAGTGGACAACCATTGTTGTTTTTGGCGCTGTTGGCGGTCGGAGCGTTGAATGACGCACCCGACGATGGACACCTTTCGTGCGACGGTGGTGGGCGTCCGGGTCTCCACTGATTCAAGGATTTTTGTCCTCTGTTGCCTTTCCCATCCCTGGTCCATGGCGGGGTAGGTGGGATCGTATGGTTCATCTAGTGCAGGCTCGCTCAGGAAGCGGTCAATGGCGCTGAGTACGTCTTCGGGCTCCATTTTGCGACCACGGATTCTGATAGTTGAATCCTTTTTACTGGTGCGAAGATTCAGAGCGGGATTCGATCTGGCGTCCGGAGACTTCTGAGGCTCGTGTTTTTACGAGGAGCTACTCGTTTTGAACGGTTGAGTTTATTTATCACCCGTTTGTTATTTTTCCTCGTTCTCAGATTCGGCGCCGTTTTCGAGTTCCCCTGTGTTGGGGCCGGATCGTCAGCTAGCGTATCTAGTCGGGTAACTCCCAAACGGTGCACCCCCCCCGTTTTCGTAGGGGGGAAAAGTGAAAGGGGAAGTCCACCCTACTTCTCCGCAGGTACCCATTACTCGTGCTCCTCGTCCTCAGGCTCGGAGTCGTCTTCAAAATCCCCCGTGCTGCTATTGTCGGTGTCGTCGGATGTCGGATCGTCGGCTAGCGTACGGGTAGTGGAGGCTTCTGCCTCGTCGGCGGGCGTGCTATCCTTGGACGTGGACTTCAAGTCCTTGACATGGATGTGCCGGTACCACCTGCCGCTTTTATCACGCAAATCGACAATTACCGGGGATATAATTCGTCGCACCTCGAGAGGGCCTCGGAATTTTGGTGCGAGCTTAGCGTTGTAGGCTCCGGCCTTGTTGGAAAGTGGATAATCACGTTTCCATACCCACTCCCCGATTTTTGGCTTCCACGGACGTCGGCGGAGGTCGTAATGTCGTTGTTGGTGCTGGAATGCGCGGGCCATTGAGATTCGCACCAATTCAAAGGCCTCTTCGAGGTGTCGGCGCGTTGTATCCGGAGGCGGCGTAGGACCGGATCTCGCGGCGGCACGGTTGGCGGGTGCAACGAGTTCGCGGCCGAAGTTCAGATACGCGGGCGAGTACCCGGTGGCCTCGTGCCGGGCTGAATTGTACACGAACTGCAGTTCGGGTAGGTGGTCGTCCCAGTGACGATGATTGCGTCCTACGTACTGCGCAATCATCGTCTTAAGCATGCGGTTTGTTCGCTCGACCGGGTTGCAGTGCGGCGCATGCACTGGCGCAAATTCGTGGCGGATCCCGTATGCTGCGAGTCGACGTTCGAGTTGACGGGATTTTAACTGTGTCCCGTTGTCGGATAATATACGGTCTGGACATCCATGACGCAGGATYACCGCTTCGGTAATGGCGATTGTAACGGCGGGTGCGGTGGCACGGCATAAGGGGCGCATCTCCACCTACTTTGTAAAACGGTCCTGTATATTTAATAGTCAGGTATGGTCCTACTTTGAGCGCGGTAACGATCCCACAAGATCGAGTGTTACGTGCTCCCAGGGGCGACGGACAGCGGTAGCGTGTAGGGCGCCGGCAGGTCGCAGCTGCGCGACTTTGTGCCGCTGGCAAACTTCGCAGTTGCGTACGTATCGGGCAACTTCGCGGAACATGCCGGGCCAAAAATATTGTTGTGCGACGCGTGCGATGGTCTTCGCTATTCTGAGATGTCCGGCGGTTGCTACGTCATGATTGGCCCGGAGGACTTCTGGGCGGCGATCCTTTGCCACTCTTTCCATTGTTCCTCCGCCGGAGTTTCCCGAAAGTCGAGGCTGTGTAGGACATGGTGATAAAGTTTCCCGTTCCGAATTTCGTAGTCCGGGTATTCCTGCGGAGTTTCCTGGACGGCGCGTAGCAGGCGGCAGTATCAGTTGCATTTTTGCGGGGCGGCTGCGGCGGCGGTGATCGGCTGACGGGACAGGGCGTCGGCGGTTCAACGATCCTTTTCGATACTTGATCTCGATGTCGAACTGTTGGAGTTCGAAGGCCCACCTTCCGAGTCGCCCGGTAGGAGCGTCCAGTTTCTGTAACCACCTTAAGGATTGGTGGTCCGTGATGACGGTGAAGGGATATCCTTCGAGGTAGTCTCGCATCCGGCGTATGTGCCAGATTATGACTAAGCACTCTAATTCCGTAGCGCTGTAGTTTTTCTCGGCGGCATTCAATGTTCGGCTGGCGTAAGCAATCACGCGCTCGCCCTCCGGGAAATTTTGCGTGAGTACTGCCCCCAGGCCGGAAGTACTTGCGTCCGTTTGAAGAAAGAAGCGTCTCGAGAAGTCCGGGCAGGCTAGCACGGGGGCGGTGGTCAGGGTCGACTTGATTTGTTCGAACGCGTGTGCTTCATCGGGACCCCAGTGCCATCGGGCGTTTTTGCGAGTAAGCGCGGTCAGCGGAGCGGCAACGGTGGCAAAGTCCTGGATAAAGCGTCGGTACCAGAAAGCCAGGCCTAGAAATTGACGAATTTGCTTCACTGTCTTCGGTGCGGGCCACTGTGCGACGGTCCGTACTTTTTCTGGGTCAGTCCGTATGCCCTCTCGATCGACGATGTGCCCGAGGTATTTCAGTTGGTCTACGTAGAATCGGCATTTGTCCGGATTGAGGCGTAGTCTCGCTTCGCGGAGGCGTCAGAAGACCTCTCGTAGGGTATCCAAATGTTCGGTGAAKGTTCTATTGATGATGATGATATCATCCAGATGTACAAAAACGTGCGGCTTTAATTCCTCGGCCGAGGACCTCGTCTAGCAGTCGTTGAAACGTCGCCGGTGCAGAGTGTAGGCCGAAGGGCATAACCATAAATTGAAACAGCCCTTTCCTGGGCACGGTGAACGCAGTCAGCGGACGGCTGTCTTGGGCCAGCGGCACCTGCCAGTATCCACTTTTGAGGTCCARCGTGGTYAGGTACTTGGCGCCTCGTARCTTGTCCAATGTGGCAGTTATTTGCGGCAGGGGGTAGGCGTCGGGCGTCGTGATCTCGTTGACCCGGCGAAAGTCGATGCAGAACCTGTGTGTTCCATCCCGCTTTCGTACCACCACAACCGGTGAGCTCCAGGGACTCGAGAAGGGCTCGATGATTCCTTCCTGCAGCATTTTTTCGACCTCCATGTCGATGACGGCCTGCATTGCGGGATTGCGCGGGCGGTACCGTTGCTTAATTGGTAGCGCGCCCGGTTTTAATCGGATTTCATGTCGCGTGCGTTCGGTGGGGCCGGTTACATCCTCGAATAGCGGTAGTTCTTCTGCCAGGAAGTTTCGGAGGCGTTGGTCCTCTTCCGGAGTCCGTCGGGTCAACCCCTCGGTGACGGCGGCGGCTGGTGCATTCGTGCTGGGTGTCAGCGGTGGGGGCGCGGGGATAACGTGGCTGACCTTCGCCCAAAAGTCGATGCCCAAGAGGATAGTGCTCCCGAGGCATCACGTGGGCATCACGTAAAATGAATGCCAGAGGCGACGGCCGGTGATGTCGATCGGTAGGCGTACGCGCTCTGGGAGCGTAACGGCTTGTCCGTTTGCCAAGTGGACGATCCCCTCCTCTGGCTGTAGGGTGAAATCCAGCGTGCGTACGTCGCGGCGGTGGATACGCCACTGGTAGTCTGGGTGCATGTTCTGGTAGAGTCGCTCAATTCGCTCTTCCTCCGTATATCCTCCCGCCCGACGCATCAGCAACAGTACGGCGGTCGAGTATCGAAGGTAGGTTTCTCCGCTTTTCTGTTTGCGTTCCCGGATTTCGTCCTGGAGTTGCAGGCGGTAGCGGTGGAGCAAAAACACCGTCTTGAATTCCGCTATGAAGTCTGACCAGTCCCTCCACCCGTCCCGAGCGTTTCGACATCAGAGGAGGGCATCGCCTCACTTCCGGTAATCCGCGTAGCATTAGTTCGTGGGAATATCCGTACTCATCCCTTAGTTCGTCGATTCGTTCCAGGAATGCCCAGGGGTCCTTTCCGTCAAAGTGTAATCCCCACTTCCGCATCTGGCTCATCACTTTCGCGGGGCGCGTGTCCGGATCGGGCGGTGGTGCGGGCGTGGCGGGCGATTCGCGGCTAACGGTCGGGGCGGCGGCACGAAATTCGTCAGGGTGCTGGTCGACATAGCGGCTAAGTCGGCGACGCAAATCGTCAACAGTTCCGTCGGCATCGATGCCGAGGGTTTCAAGCTCGGTCACAAGATCGGCTTTCGAGAGTCGGTAAATCCAGTCCTTCATTTCGGCGGATACTTCTTTCTTTCGGTCTAGTCCCTGTTCGGGCGCCATGAAAYGAACCAGGCTTTCGATTGGCGCGGTTGTATGTTATTTCATGTTATCTGTTGAATGTCTGTCAGATAATGAAAATATAGTTGTCTGTGAAGCATGTTGTTATGGAATGTTTATTTGTTGAGGAAGATTTGGATTGGATTTGTGAGAAGTGAGAATTGTGGATGGTGTAATTAAAGATTGTGGAAGCAGATTATCTTCAGACATTATATTTTGTTGATTCCAATTTTCAGGCTATATTTAATAACGAAAGAAAAGAAATAGTAATTAAAGAAAAAATTGATAATAGTAATAATGAAAGTAAGTAAATAAATAAATGTAAGTAAATATTATATAAAAAATGTCATAATCCTGTATTTAAATAATTTATTAATAAATAAAGTTAATATATTAACCTCTGCAGGATCTATTACACTTGAGTGCCCAATTACTGATGCTATACCCATCAAAGTAATTAGTCTCTTTTCTGTTTCTTGTAAGGAAACTGGTGATGGGCCTCCTCCTCCTGTTTCTTTCTAATAGTTCCTCAATTTTGATGCTTTAGACTTTACATCTACACGCCAGTCTCTCCATGACTGCATGATAATTTTTTTTGCAAGACAGTTTAATTTATTTCTTTTTAATCTCAGAAGAAATAGAAACTTCAAATTATATTTAGTATTATTAAAAAATTTAGCAAAGAATATCAATAGCTTCTTCGGTCAAACTGGATCTTCGTGCTATTATTTATGTGTGATTTTATATATACATTTTTCAAGTTTATCAAACTGCGCACCGAAAAATCTTCAGTTTTAAAATACAGTCATAAGACAAACAAGAACAGTAATATCACGATATTAAATTGCTAATCAATTTAATAAATATTGATGCAGAATCGCATCTCTTAATCCCTACCCCCCAAATATTATAAAGAAACATTACCTGTTGTTGCGATAACCTGTTCATTTGATAAACTTGAAAAATGTATATAAAATCACACATAATAGAAGATCCAGCTTGACTGAAGAGACTATTGATACTCTTTGTATATTTCACACTATCGATCGAAATTATATTATTATATTATATTATTGTTATTGTTATAATAATAATTATTATTATTATATTATTTATTTAAAAAATTTAGCATTATTATAAAATAATATATACTTATWMTMTATATATATATATATATATATATATATATATATATATATATATATATATATATATATATATATATATATATAGATAAACGTTAATGCGTGTGCAGTGCTGAACAATATGTGCATACGTGCAAATTTATCTCTTTCTCCAAAATCTGAAGAGGCAATTATGGCTATGAAAGATGATTTGAATAATGAAGAAATATAGTACCGGAAGGACGAACTATATATATATATATATATATATATATATATTAAATATATATATATATATGTAATGAAGGACAAAGAGTGCACAATTATTTCGCAATGTTTATTTTTGAAATGTTTATGTTTATTTTTTTAATAGGAAAGGAAAAGACTACTTTGGAGCAACGGCAAATAATGCTTCAATTTATGGAAGAACATCCAGACTTAGCTCAAAATAGAATACAAGGACTTGAGGCACGGAAACAAACAGTAGATTTATGGGAGCAGCTAACAAATGAATTGAATAGTTGTGACCATGGAATCACAAAGTCAATAGAGAAATGGATAAAAGTATATATTATTTTATATATATATATATATATATATATATATATATATATATATATATATACAGTGTTGTGTGAACACATTGGGACCACAAGTCATTCACAATGCTTTTCCAGAGGAATAACTCTACATTGATTACTGTGAGGCTGTGGTCAATTGCAACGTAATTAAAGAGATGCTTCCATAGTATTAATTGTATAATTAATTAAAAGGCTATCCCATATTTTGTAAAAACAAAAAAAATGAACTTGGCTATTTATCCATTCTTATCAATATTAAACCTGTGGCATAGAATGCTTTTCTTGCTGAATTGTTTGCGTTTTAGTAAATTACTAAAATTGCATCACACATAACACATAATTTCTAGTAATTTATTAAATTGCAAGCAATCCAGCAGGAAAATAAGCATTGTGTGCCACAGGTTTTACATGTTCGGCTACGGTATCACTTAAATTCAAAAATGAGTGACAGAGTCCAAATTTATTTACTGTTTTTATAAATATGGGGTAGTTTATTATTGCATCAAGTCCTTCAATTATGGAATTCCGCTTTGGGAGTGAGCCGGTCTGCACGTGCTACAGAGGAGCTCCGTTGAAGTGCATTGCTTCCGTCTTTCCGACGGTCGTAGCGGCAAATTCCTGTTTGTGGGGTGCAGCAGAGCGGTTAAACAGCCCGAGTTGCGTGAAGTTTGACGACCGGGTTGAGTCGGAGGCGAAATATAAGAGAAAATAGGCGGCTAACTTCAATCGCCGGTAATGGCCACCATAGATGCCGTTAGCGAGGCGTGACTGGGCGATATGTGCCTTGTGACGAGGAGATTAGGAGACTGGATTCTCCACGGGATTGTTATCCACCAGATATTAATTCTGGAAAGCGTTGACTTTTAGCCTACAGCCTTCGTACTGCGGGCTGGATACGCACTGGTGCCTGTAAAGCATTAAAACATCGAAGTGTAGCGGAACGGCATCGCCGCCATCTTGTGTATGCGGCCGCGTGGTGTATATCGGGCTAAGTGGAGATTCAGCAGTAGGGACACTACGATTGCTCTACTGCGGGCTCATATAGCGGATGGCCCGGTGTCAGCCGTCAACTGTTTCTGGGGGTCAGCTTTTGCGTCGCTATTGTTCGGTGGGCGACCTATGTACGGATATAGCCGGGATGACCATAACCTCAACGGAAGGGTTATGCGTGGTGACACCTAGTGCCTAGTACTCGCAACCTGAAAAGTGTCGCCCTGCCTTACCACGCAGAAGAAGCGAAGTGAGAATCAGGTCGGAAGAGGACAGGTGATCATATGAAGTCAGGATTTCCTGAGTGCTGACCGGGGACGGTTAAACTGGGTGATCCGTACAAGTGGTCTGATAGCCCCCACGGTAGACGCGCGCGGGCGTCGTTTTCTGACTATTGCGTGCGGGGCCCATCAGGCGCAATTTATGATAGTATCGGTTAGACGTGAGTGGCAATCGCTGCCCTGAGCATTTATGCCTAGGGTAATGAGTGATGGAGTGCGCTATGCGTGGATGGATCTTAACAATACAATACAAACGCAGTGGAATCCCTAACGAGTGTCGGACACTTGGGTACTTGTTGTTCGCCCAACAGTTGTGTTGGAAGAAGGGATGATGAGATCCTCTCCCTTATAAATGAAATGTGGTGTATGTGATGTCTCATAATGGAGGAATAAATTGGCTAAATTAAATTGGCCAATTCGAGTATCTGGTTGGTGGATGAAGGGTTGCTGCGCGGTAGGGGTGAGGAGCATTCACTCTCTGTAATCGATGTGATAATTCTCCCTTATTTACACCCCCCTATGAGAATATCAGGCGATGATCCCTTTTGGAGATATCAGTGACTCCAGTGCTGGGATAAGGGTGGGGGGGGATGTTTTATCCACTCTTAAGGGGATCCTAAAGCGAAAACCGAACTTCGACGATGTCGATAATATAGATTATTTAATTCAAAATTAACGATGTCGATAATAGTGGTATCTTTAATTTAATTTCTTATATTATCGTTCTGTCTCATTCAAACGCGAACATCTATCCTTATCTAACATATTGCAGCGTCATCTATCACAATACTCGAGAATTAATGTGATGCTTTGAAACGCTCTATCTATCAACTTCTCAGTCGCACGGATGCATGAATTTTCGTCAAACGTTTTCGTACTTAATTTGGTGTCTAAGTCTAATTCTAACGACTCRACATTGTTTGTTCGTGTCCTCTATGTGTCTCCAGATGCTAATTTCGTGAGTACAAACTGCAGAACTTTTGTATTGAGCAAATATTGTTA
>JANQDE010000306.1:42777-53720 GCA_037157785.1 Cephalotes varians
CGGCCGCCAAGCTTTCATTATTTTTGAAATATTGTTCAATAATGAAGACACGTTGTTCTATCGTATAACGCTCCATTTTTACTAACCCTAAACTGTCAGCTGTCGAATTGTTTTTTTTTTGGGTTGCCAACATTTTACTGCACGAATGACGGCAAATTCAAATCTTGCGTTAATTTTGGGACACCCTGTCTATATAGATCCTGTTAGTTGTAGATAGTAAGTTAGGAATTAAGGCTTAGTATTAAGATTAGTTTAAGCTTGTTAATGTAAGAGTTGTGTAAAATCTGAGTAACCTCTTAGAGTTTATATCGGATGGTATCGTTGGCGGTGGGTACAAGTTGCGTTGGTGCCTATCGGGGACGGACACGTTTAACTGGTCTTTGGTGTTGCTCCTCTGAATTGGTCTACGGCATGCTCGAAGTAATACCTCGTCTGTGGGTGAGCTTACGGTGGGAGTTCGGTGCTGGCGGCGCTGGGCGGCTCCGCTGACTACTGGTCTTGCGGGGCAACGGGGATTTTTCTTCCTGGCCGCGTAGGTTGATGGCCTGCCGGTTATCCGCGGACCATCACCGGCTCGCATAGTTGCGAGCTTGACGGTTCTGGAAGCCTTCGGGGGCCTCTGCGTATGCCCTTTATGGGTGTATGTGAGAGGTGCTTCTCCCACATCCTCAATCCCGGATGTCTGCTGTGTGATTGGTGGTCTGGTTGGGCCGCGGGGGGCCGCGGGGACCGAAGGAATGAGCTTGATAGCGTAAAAGGGGAGACCGGATATTTTACCAGGGGGGCTCTAGGGTGTGGGTTATCTTATTTATTGAGTTTCGCGATAAATATTCCCTGCTCTAGAACTCGGGTGGGCTTAGCGCTGAGAAACTGCGGGAAATAATAGTGTTCTGGGCACATGAAATCTGGACAGTTCTTTCGGTGCACCTGTTTGAATGTATGTTTGTCTTTTTGTTGTATCGTCTTTTTGGCTCGTTCTCTCCGTTCTCGGGAGGGGAGAGCGAGTAAGCTTCTCGAGGCGAGGGAGCGGACCCCTCGGAAATCAAACTGGTCAAAATTATGAATATGAGTGAAAATAATGTAGAGAAGACTCCGGACCTTTGGATACCCAGAACCCGGCAGGCGGGAGGTATTGTCCCTGCCCCCAACAGGTCGGAGGCTAGTCCTAAATCACGCGAAGGGCCCAGTGGGGGGTTGTCCGCGAGCCCCCCCTCTGGAAAGAGCTATCGCGGAAATTGCTGAAAGGGAAGATAGAGAGAGGGAGGGGAGCCACGTTGGTGCGACGCGAGCTAGCCCGAGTAATCGGAGCCCACGTAGTGGAAACCCGAGGGTGGTCGCGGTAACTCGTTTGGACAGGAACATCAGGGTTGTCCCGGGTCCGCCCCCGCCCCTAGGAGTAAAAGAACTGGATTCTCCGCAATTCACGGAGTCGGCTCCAGAGATTGGGGCTGAAGAAGAGGTAGAAGAAGAGCAGGCACTGGATCTCTCGCCATATAGGAAGGGGTCGATAAGGCCGATGGAACTAGTAGAAGTAATAATGGAATAACTCCGAAGTCGAAGAAGATCCTATGCAGAAGACACCTGAGGTTCGGGTGACCGGCAACAACGTGAGGAAGAGGGAACGTCTTCCCGGATCTGGCCCCGATTCTGGTGCCAAGGTCTCCTCATCAGAGGGTCGTCGTCGCGCTGCGAGTAAAATGAAGAGGGCAAAGACTGATCTGGACGATTCTGAATGGGAATTACTGCAGAATCCGAAAGGGAGTGGAAAATATCTAAAGAAACCTAAAATACTGGCGTCAAGGGCGGAACTTGGCCTTACATCTAAGCAGTGGCAAACAGTCCGAAAGGTTGAGCTCTTCGAGGTGAGCTCTATTCCGGATATTACGGCCGAGGCTATTCGTCAGCTGGATCTGGCGGAGAGGGCGAGGAGTAAGTCTAAAAACATTAAGAGAGATCTTAATAATCTCATGAAAATAGGTATCGTGATAGCGAAGCATACTGTTTATAAGATAGCAGAGCGAGTGACAGATGGCGGTGACTTGGAGATGGCATCTAAAAATTGAATTCTCTCCCTCATGAGGGAGAGGGATGACCTACATAAGGAGGTGGATGATCTTAAACGAAGATTAAGGACTCGGGACCCGGAGGATACGGACGAGGTCTCCTCGGAGACTCCGGGAACAAGGGAGATTCCTGGCGTAGGTAGGATCACCAGAGCGCGAGCTGAGCTGGCCAGACGGCGACTGGTGTCCTCGTCGGAGTCGGAGAGTAGAGGGGTAGCGCCGGGTCCTCCCCGAGCTCCGGCTGCGGGTGCTTGGAGGTCGAGGGGAACCCCCGGGAATGCGAAGGGCGCGGCACGCGAAGGACCCTCAAGGGGCGGGTCGGTATTGACCCCTCTAGGGACCGGGAGGGGCGGAGCTTCCCCCGCCTCCCCCTCTCCCGCGGAGGCGGAACGGGAAGCTTCCTAGAGTGGACGGTAGAGCGGCTGGGGGTAATACGGCTCCGCGTGAGATCCAGGATGTTGGTGATAGGGGATGGGGGGGGGGCGATATGCCGCCTCCTCGTAGTCGTGGTCCCGGGGGGCAGCGCTCGCTGTCGGGGCCGCGGGGCGGTGGGGGGATTGGGGTTCCCCTTCCCCCTCGGCGCCCCTCGGCCCGCGGGGCGGGAGTGGGCCGTCCCGGGGCTACCGGGGTCGGAGATGGACTGGGGGGGGTATGGGGGAGTGGGTCGAACGACTGTGATCACGACCGACCCCCCTATGTCCTCCGCCTCCGAGTGGAGGACAGTGGCCTAGTTTACATCGTCAAAACGTTGATACGCGTATTAAGTTTGGTGCGCACCAATGCTTTAGTACGGGTGCGTTTACATCGAACGTATTAAGGGGAAAATATAATACGAATTTAATTCATATCGATTGCCTCCTAGTGGCGGTATTTAGAATTACAAGATAAACGAAAGAATCTGACAGAGAAACGTGGCAGTCGGCCTCGCGAAGCGAGTTATTATTCATTAAAGTTGACGACTTTTGAGGTTACGAAACCTGTCATATCGACGTGATGCAGCGACATACTATGTGCATGCGCATGCATCACGTTGATATAACAGGTTTCGTAACCTCAAAAGTTGTCAACTTTAATGAATAACTCCCTTCATGAGGCCGACTGCCACGTTTCTCTGCCAGATTCTTTCGTTTCGCGCAAAAACGTGTCGAATAAGGCTAATTTCATCAAGATCCGAGGTGAAGCGGGTATTCTAAGTAATTACTGAATTACAACTTGCCAGTATTATTATTGTATTATTTCAGTATTAGTGTATTATTTTTTCGAAAAAGAAGAAAATATGAATAATATACAAAAGTTTATAGCATTTCATATGTTTCGAAATGTACAATATAGTCGTAGAAGACGCATGAGGGTTACAATAAGAGCAAGACGCCGAGTCTTGTTACAACGTCTATTACGATTATGTTTGAAACAAAAATTTAATTTAACTTTTATATGGAAAGCAATAAGTAATCCAATACCTTCACAATTTATCACGAAAGGCGTACAATACCGGAGAACGTGGATGAAAAAAAGAAGTAACGAATTTTGGGAATCAATTGTATTACATTATTATACTGATTTGGAATGACTCGAAAGTTTTCGAATGTCAAAAATGAGTTTCTTGAAATTGTGTGACTTACTTGAAAATGAATTACAACCTAAAATGCAATTTTTAAAAACTAGGGAACCTGTATCTGTAAAAAAACAAGTTGCTATAGCTTTGTGTAAAATTGCTAGTTCTGAATACAGAGTAGTTGGAAATGTATTCGGAGTACATAAATCAACGGTAAAAAAGTGCCTCTACAGAGTTATAAAAGCAATTAATGAAGTTATGGCTCCTACTTATATTAATATGCCATGTCAAGATGAAGCTGAATGTATTGCAATGCAATTTGAAAACGTGTCTCATATTTCCCATATCATTGGTTGCATCGTTGGAGTACATGTACCTATTACAGTACCAGAAGAAGGTTATAGAGACTTTGTCAATCGAAAAGGATGGGCATCTTACAATGTTCAAGCAGTAGTTGATCATAATGGAAGGTAATTGAAAGATATAATACAAATATACATACTAAGGTCATATTTGTTGTGAAAATATATATAAATGACTATATTTATTTACAATAGACATCCATGTTGAATCTTTTAATGTGTATTTTATATATCGTAATGTAACTTAAATATACTTATGAGAAGTTACCATGATATACTGTATATAAACATATACAACAATGAGGATCTAATGACAGATATAGATGGTTCAATGTTTAAATCTTGTCTGTAACAGGTTTCGTAACGTTTCGTAACGTTTTCGCCAAGCATCCTGGTAGTGTTCATGATGCCGTGGTTTTCAAAGATAATGTATTGTACAAACGCTCACAAGAAATAATACCACAGGTTTTTATCTTTCTTATTAATTCAAACACATTATAAATTATATATTTGATTCTCGTCAAAAGCTGTATTCGTTTTACTCTATGACTTAGCTCTTTTTGAGTCAGCTCAGTGGATTAGGTAAAGGTAAACGATTGTTTACCTTTATCTAATCCACTGTGCTGACTCAAAAAGAGCTAAGCCATAGGGTAAAACGAATACGGCTAATAGAATCGATTTTGAAAGTGAAACTCGATCGATTATATTACTTAGTATGCTTATTTTGATAAATCTGTTCTGAATATACCGAAATAAATTTAAAATTTTTCTTATCTGTACATTTTTAATTGATGAATAGTAGAAAATATGTAATTCAATTGAAATAGCTGCGAACTGTTTCATCACATTATACCATTACATTTATTAATATAAGAAAAATATGTATATTTACACACACGCGCGCGCGCGCGCGCGCACACACATACACACACGCGCCTGCATTTTAGCGCTTAGTGTTCGGTGCGTGCGTGCGTGCACGCGTGTTGATATATGATATCGATTCTTTTTTTGTAAAAAAAACATTTAATTTATTGTAGATGGAAAAACATATAAACGGACAAGGAATACCTTTCATGATAGTTGGAGATCCGGCCTATCCATTTCTGCCATGGTTAATGAAGAGTTATTCTGGGTCAGTTTTACCTGAAGAAGAATCATTTAACGTTTATCTCAATTCCGCAAGGGTTTCAGTGGAAATGGCGTTTGGAAGATTGAAAGCCAGATGGAGGATGTTACAAAAAAGAATTGATTGCGACTATAAATTTGTACCTCAAATTATAGTTGCGTGTTGTGTGCTGCACAACTTTTGTGAAGACAATAAAGACAGATTTCTTGAAGAATGGTTGCAACAAGTTATTGAATTAAATGGAGTATATGTGCAACCAAGACAACAAATAAAACGTGAACGAGATAATATACGTTCTACTATTATACGAGATTGTCTAAAAGATTACTTAGCTGCAAACTTTCCTCTTCGAAAAACGCTACTAAGATAAACAATTTTCTTTAACGTATTATAAAATAGTTATTTTGTATCTCGGTATGTTACTTAAGTCCATAAAAAAATAAGTGTAATTTTAAGTATAAATAATAATACTAAATCGATGTAATTATAAATAAATTGCAAATATTATATTCTTATTCTTTTCCACATTCAATTTATTATAATAAATACTTTTTATTCTCATTTAATATAAAAAATATTATTTAATTATATTCCTACTCTTTCCCAAATTCAAATTTATAATAATAAATACATACATGTACATACATTTGTTATAATAAATGTATGTATACTTATGTATAATGTAAATATTAATAAATGTAAATATTAATAAATTCTATTTATTTATTTATATAACATTTTATATAAATATGTATATAACATTTTATATTTTATATTTATTATATTTGAACATGTATTTATATTTTAATAACATCTTATCTAAATATACTCTAATAAATGTAACATTTATAATACTTTGGTTCATTATATAATGTATACTTATCTATTATCAATATATATATATATATATATATATACATACACTTATATTTAGATATACTTATATATACTTTGAATATGTAGTTGTAATATTGCTTGTCAATACACTTAAACAAATTTTTATGCCTTTGAACTATCGTTGTTTTCCTTATTGTTAATATTGTTGGTAGATATTGACGCTATTAGTGTATTTATTTGACTTGGTCCAATGATATTTTCTTGGTTATTATTTGTTAACTTGGTATTTATCTGTTAAACCAAGATTTCATATTATATAAGTATGTATGTATCACTATAAAGTGTGGTTTATATAAGCCATAAATCTGTATCTGTATCTATAAATTTAACGAATTGAACCATAAGAATTCAGAAGAAAAATTTTGTCAAATCTAACGGAATTAATCAATCTGCTTCTCAATTCTTATAATTAAATTCGTTAAGTTGCGGATGTGGCTTATGTAAATCTCGCATAACACAAGATTATAAACACACCGGAATAATTTTGACATTTTGTGGCAGCCTATAATTTGTTGACATTCCATAATTTTGAGACATCAAAAAATTTTGAGGTATCCCATAATTTGATGACGGGGTCTGAGAACCTATTGCTTGCATTATTTGCATAAAAGATTGCATCTGTTCTTGTTGAAATGCATGTTCCTTCTCTATTATTTCTTTCTCCCACAATCTTTGGTTTTCCATTTCAACATTTATCATTTCTTTTTGCAAGTCATTCTGTTTTATAATAATATCCGTTAAAAATTGTTTTTGTTATTGTACCATATTCTCTGTATACTTGTCTAGAATAGTTTCGTAGCTTTTTCTACCTAATGTTGTTATAATTATATTAATACTCATTTATCTGTTGGTATCAATATCACATTTGTCAATATCACACAATATAGAATCTACGTATTTTATATGATGTAGATTTATCAATAGTATATGTATAATTAAACTTGTGTGTGACTAAATGATCAAAAATATCTGACATTATTTAATTACTTATATGTACTTGAAGATTTGTTAAGTCCATATTTCTTTTTTCTAGGAGGTTCGTCGATGGTTGAACTAGACTCCCTTTCTGAAATCTCACTATCATTCGTAGTAGAACAATCATCTGTACATTCACACACTGAAATTATAATCCATTAGTTGTTTTAAAACTTGAAGAAAATGTTTAACATGAATTAATTAATTTCATTTAAATATAAATTTAATTATGATGCTTACATGATTCATTTTGAATATTTGCAGTGTCGATTCCCGATGCATCATGAAGAACTTGCATGTTTGGCCGACTACTGTACAAAATATCTAATTGATCATAGAATGGACAGATTGTTTTTCCTGCACCACTAACACTGTTTTCCCTTTTACACTTAAAGTAGGCAAGCTTTAAATTTTTTAATTTTAATTTCATCTGTTGGGCCGTTTTAAAAAAGCCTTTTTTCTCCATAACTTCAACTAATGAATGAAAAATATCGATATGTTTGTGTTTTTTCCCATCCATTAATAAAATAATTTGTTTCTCAATACATAATTCTAAAAATGTTCGTGTTTCTTCTTCTCCCCAATTTAGTCCTTTTTTACAGGACATTTTACTGTAATATTGTTTAAGAGAAACCAAAAGTCTTCTTCTTCTTCACAATAAGTATCAAACTTTCTTAAACTTAACCTCTTAGCGAAGCATGAGAGGAATCCGGGGATAAAATAATTAAACAATTGAACCCGGGACTATCTACTAATTGCACAGAACTACACGTTATATCGATTTCTTCACTGTTGATTAACCTAATTAGCACGATCCAGATACCGGTACCGATACCGGTTTATTCCAATTTTAATTGAGGTTATACCAGTCTGGTTCAAAATCGAACAATTAGTAACACTAATTATGTTCAAAGCTTGATTCCCTCCAAGATGCGTTTGACGCGTTTACATCGACATTTCTATCATTTAATACGCGTATCAGTTTAGTACGATACTCCTGCTTGATACGCTCGTACCAAGTTGATCCGTAACGTTTACATCGTGCGTACTAAATATTTAGTACGAATTTGATACGAATATAGTACCTGATACGCGTATCAAATGCACGATGTAAACTAGGCCAGTGTCCTTCGCGAAGAGGAGAAGAAATAGGAAAAAGAGGAGAGGAGGTGGGTCTGAGGGGGACGAGTGCGGGTGCGACTGTGTGCGCCCCCTCCCCAACCCACCCCATAGAGGGTACGAAGCGGAGTAATGTTCGACCTGAGCGGGGGGCCGGGCCGGGCCGGTTGCAGGGGTTTCCGAGGAAGCCCCCGCGTGCGGCGGCAGTGGTCCTCACATGCGGGGAGGGAGGCCCGTTCTATGCGGAGGCCCTGAGAAAGGCAAGGGAGAGAATCTCCCTTGCGGATCTGAACATAGAGCGGACAAGAATCAGGAAAGCCGCAACCGGTGCGGTATTGATTGAGATCCCCGGAGAAGAGACGAAGGCGAAGGCTGACGAGCTGGCCGAGGCTGCAGCTGGCACTGGCGGACATGGAAGTGCGAGTAACCAGACCTGTCAGGATGGGAGAACTCAGAATCAGTGGTCTAGATGACTCCATCACGAAAACTGATGTGGCCCTTGCGATCGGCACGATTTGGAACACCTCGTGGATGGAAGTTAAAACGGGTGAGATAAGACGCACGCAGCGAGGCATGGGGGTATTATGGGTCCGCTGCCCTCTCGATGCGGCAATCAAAGTAACGGAGGCGGGGCGGATCACGGTGGACTGGTCCTCGGCTCGAGTGGAACTTTTAAAACGCCGCCCTTTGCAGTGCTTTCGCTGCCTGGCCATCGGGCATGTCCGGACTCAATGCCCGAGCGCAATCGATAGGAGTGCCGCATGTCACAATTGCGGCAAAGATGGGCACAGGGCAAGGGAGTGTAGAGATAGATCCAACTGCCCAGTATGCGCGGAGAGAGGTCTGGATGCGGCTCACCGAGCGGGGGGGGGTGGATGCTGCCCGATATCTTCGGGGAGGCCCCCACTCTCGCGTAGGGGAGAGATAGAGATAGAGACAGATCGGAGGGCTGTCGGTAGAGAGGATGATGATAGTATCTCTAAACATGCGTAAGTTGGTGCAGGTTAACCTGAATAGGCAGCGGAGGTCAAACGACCTACTCCTGCAATTTATGAGAGAGAGGAGTGTCGCCCTGGCGGTGGTATCGGAGCCGAACTCGGTACCAGAGGATCCGGGGTGGGCGGCCTCGACGGACGGTCTTGCGGTGATAACTTGGAGGTGGGCGGAAAGGAATCTAGAGTGCTCGGTGATGGCGAGGCGCGAGGGGTTTTGCCTGGTCTCATGGGCGGAACTCTATGTCTGCTCATGTTACTTCTCGCCCAATCAGGGCGTAGATGAGTTCCGGGATTGGTTGAATGAGCTGAGCGTGATTGTATCCCCGTACCTTGACGCCTCGGTGATGGTTCTCGGGGACTTCAATGTTAGGTCATTGATCTGGGACACCGCGGCTAATGATCGGGGAAACTTACTTGCGGATATGATGGTGGGACTAGGATTCCACCTTTTAAACGAGAGTCGGGTCTCTACGACCTTTCACCCCAGGGACGGAATCTGTGGTGGGCCAATCGTCGGGCTTTGGGTATGGTGCGGGATTGGTCCTGGATGCCGAGGTTCTCTCTGACCACAGGCCAATCCTTATTGGACTGGATGGCGCTCGGAACGCGCGGAGGCGCACGCGTGTGACATCGAGCCTACCTAGGGCGATCGCTCACCTGAACACGGAGAATTTTGAGATGAGCGCGCTGGTGGCCACCTGGGCCCCAGTCCCGGCACAGCTGCGAGCGAACGAATTTGCCGGGAAAATTAGGGATATTCTTACCAATGAATGTGATGGCGCCATGCCCCGAATTACCCCGGTGGGTTTTTCAAGATGAGCGCGTTCCTGCGTTTCGCTGGAAAAGTTATCGCGGCGAAGGAGGCTGCGGAGAGGGCCCGGCAGGCGGCCGAAAATGCCGCTCTGCGACCCCGGCCACGATTGTAAAATGCGTGCGGAAGGGCTGAGGTCGCTGCGAAGGTCCGCCATGGCGTGGCGAGCAACGAGCCTCAGCAGGGCAAGTTGTCGCGCCGTCCCCGGTAGCGCGTGGCGATGGGTGCCACAAAGAACCGTGTCGCTCGTTGACCGCGTGGGCCGGGGAGGAGGGGCGACTGTGACAGGGAAGCGCGTATCCCAGGTATAGAGCAGTGGTGCCAGACGGGTCGCGTTTTTCGCACATGCGCAGTGAACGCGGCCTCAGTGAAGTATCTTTTACAATCAGGATGGTGTGCCATTGGTCGCCCGTATTTTCTTTTAAAAAATTTTTTATTAACGACACACTTGTATATACATATACATATATATAGACATACATACATACATACACATATATATTGTTACGCGAGCCACCAGTCACTCGCGCACTCACTTATACACTCGCGCAAGGCTCGCGCGAAGGAGAGATGAAACGTTATTCAGAAACACCGAACTTTATTGCCAACGGGCACAATACAATAAAATAACTCGCGGCGCGTCCTCCTTCAAAGAAGACCAGCGTGAATCTGTCTCTCAAATGTTGTTGTTCGTCATAGCAACGAACGCTGACTCGCGCGGTCGAGGAGTATACCGGGTCGATCGCACAACAATATATAATATGTATGTATATATATAAAAACATATATATTTATTAATATGCATATAGTCATACAAAATTTTATTAAGCTAAAAAAGGGAAAGGTACGGCTTATTAAATAAAGCATATTTGTGAAAATTAACATAAAAGATTTTATTTCAAAGTCGGTCCTAATCTCAAATATAATGTGTTTATTCAACGTCGCTTGAAAAAGACGTACAACTAACATATAATTGTTTATTGCGAAGAATATCATCACAGCCTCGGTGGTCGAATTGGTAGGACACTCGCACGGATTGC
>JANQDE010000306.1:72864-90400 GCA_037157785.1 Cephalotes varians
CGAATATGCAATAAAAAATAGGGGTTCCTATTTAAGATTTCAAACTTGCCCCCCCTCACCGCCCAGGGGGAGGGGTGGGGGGGCTGATTTTAACGTCATTGTATGTCCCCCTCGAAATGATGAAATTTTGATTCTTAACATTTTTTCGTAGTGTGCTTATTTTTTGAGATATTTGAATGTCTCAAGTTAAAAGCATCACCCTGTATATGTGTGTGTACATGTACTGAGGCGCGGCAGCAAGAGAAATACTCCGGTGAAGATCTACGACAAAAAACCAGAAATTTTTCAATTTTCAAGCATAAACATACTGATTTAATCAAGCTCCGTATTTCAGTTATCTAATTGGCTCGTTTTACTGGTTTTGTTCAAATTTCTCACTCAGACGTGACAAGAGAAAGCAGCTTAGTAAGCGCTTTGCGCTGATTGGATTTTATTTCTAGATCTAGAAGAATAGTCCTATCTCAATGTAGATCTAAATGTAATTTATATATAATTTATATAAAAATTATAATAATTTAATTAACGCAAAGCGCTTATTAAGCTGCTTTTTTTGTTGAACGCAGCCACTGGTTAAGCCCATGGCACATACAAAAACGTAAGGCAGTAAGATGTAAATAGTAAGCGAATCGGCCAATCACAGTTGAGAATCGCATTACGTTCTTTACTGTGATTAATTAATTCGTTTACTGTTTACGTCTTACTGCTTTACATTTTTGTATGTGTCATGAACTTTACTTTAAGGCCATGGCACACAAAAAACTTAAGCGGTAAGATGTAAGCAGTAAGGAAATCAACAATTTTGATTTGCTATTATGCGTGATCCACAATGAACTGTAACAATAGTGGATGAGGATGTGAGAGTAATGCATGGTCTACAATGAGCAGTAGCAGTATGGATGAAACTGTAAGAGTAAGAAATTGACCAATCACAGTCAACTATTTTTCTTACATTCGACTGTGATTAGTCAATTTCTTACTCTTACAGCCTCATCCATACTGCTACTGCTCATTGTAAACCATGCGTAAGAAATTGACCAAGTCGAATGTAAAAAGAATGGTTGACTGTGATTGGTCAATTTCTTAAGGCTATCGCACACAAAACAACTTAAGCAGTAAAACGTAAGCAGTAAGAAAATCAGTTTTGATTTGCGGTAGCAAATTGTTGATTAACTAATCACAGTAAAGAACGTAATGCGATTCTCAACTGTGATTTGCTACCGCTTACGTTTCGCCTTAAATTCTTGACTGTGATTGGTTGATGATTCGCCTATTGCTTAAGTTTTACTGCTTAAGTTTTTTTGTGTGCGATGGCCTTTATGCGTGGTCTACAATGAGCAGTAGCAGTTATTGTTAAGGCTGAAGCACAGACTCTTGCATAATGCATAAAACATAAGGGTTGGTTTATGGAGGCCGTAAACATATGCCGTATGCTGTAATCTATAAGAATTGACTAATCACAGTCGAATAAGAGGGGAATACTCGACTGTGATTAGTCAATTCTTATAGATTACAGCATACGGCATAAGTTTACGGCCTCCATAAACCTTAAGGCATAAGAAAATCAATTAATCAGAGTTCTTCATTTCTTGGAAAGAAAGGAAATAAAGAATTTTGATTGGTTAATTTTCTTATGCCTTATGTCTTATGCGTTATGCAAGAGTCTGTGTCCGACCCTTAAGGCCGAAGCACAGACTCTTGCATAACGCATAAGATATAAGGCATAAGAAAATCAACCAATCAGAGCACTTCATTTCTTAGAGAAGAAAAAAATAAAGGACTCTGATTGGTTGATTTTCTTATGCCTTATGTCTTTTGCGCTATGCAAGAGTCTGTGCTTCGGCCTTTACTCTGCAGAGTAATAATAACTAATCAGAGCTTTGGTAGACAAAGAAGGAAGTTCTTCTTCTTCTTCTGGTCTGTGGATTTCCGACCGAGCCATTCGGTCATTGGCTGCGTTCAGCAGAAAAAGCAGCTTAAGCGCTTTTTGCTAATTGGATTATACTTTTAGATCTAAATTGAGATAGGATTATTCCTCTAGATCTAAAAATATAATCCAATCAGCGTAAATCGCTTACTAAGCTGCTTTCTCTGCTGAATGTAGACATTGGCTGCGTTCAGCAGAGAAAGCAGTTTAGTAAGCGCTTTGCGCTGATTGGCTTATACTTTCAGATCTAAATTAAGATAGGACTATTCTTCTAGATCTAAAAATATAATCCAATCAGCGCAAAGCGCTTACTAAGCTGCTTTCTCTGCTGAACGCAGCCAATGCATCATGTTTTCTAAACGTTGAATACCGGACTCCTATTGGCCTGAAGTTCAGTCGTAGTATCATAAAACTTTTATTTTCCCCAGAAGTTATTCATTTGTCCAACTTGTAGTCTTTGGTATTCTTCTTAAAATACCTTTTTCTTTTTTCTCTCCTAAAAGAGAGATCCCCTTAAGCCCGTATCAGACTAGAGATTAAGATTGAGAGTGGATTGGATTTTGACCAATCAAAGCAAAGTTCACTAAACTTGAAATTGGTTTTCTTCCTTCTGATTGGTTAAATTCTAATCCAATCTCAATCTCAATCTCTAGTCTGATACGAGCTTAACAACCAGTACAATGGGTAATGATAGTAGTTTTAAATGTTTAAATCTAATTTGGAATTTATTATGTTAACAAATTTTAATATGATTGCAGCAATTTTCTTATTTAAATTTCCTATTAGGTATTCTATTGAGAATGGGTCCATTAGGTTTAACTTCTTTAAAATTTTATGCAACAAAAATCTTTCAGACGCTAAAATAGGGCATTCCCAAAATAGATGATTTAAATCTTGATTTAAAGCATCACATATATTTCAAAGAATCCGCAATTTTCATTTTGAAAAGATAAGTTTTGGTCATAGGAAAGCCAATAATTATTCAGGACAAACTACCACATTTTTTTTTAAGGCCGAAGCACAGATTCTTGCATAATGCATAAGACATAAGGCATAAGAAAATCAACCAATTAGAATTCTTTATTTCACAGAAAAGAAGGAAATAAAAAATTTTAATTGGTTAATTTTTTTATGTCTTATGTCTTAGTCCCGGTCTACAATAGGTGTAATAAGCCTTAAGCCTTAAGAAATTAACCAATCATGATCGAATTTTAAGAGAATAATGAACTATGATTGCTCAATTTCTTATGGCTTAAGGCTTACTACACCTATTGTAGACCGGGGCTTATGCATTATGCAAGAGTCTGTGTTTCGGCCTTTAAGGCTATAGGCCGAAGCACAGACTCTTGCATAACTCATAAGACATAAGACATAAGAAAATTAACCAATCAAAATTCTTTATTTCCTTCTTTTCCGTGAAATAAAGAATTCTGATTGGTTGATTTTCTTATGCCTTATGTCTTATGTGTTATGCAAGAGTCTGTGCTTCGGCCTTATCGCATACAAAATGACATAAGCTGCATATGCATAACATAAGACCGCTGAATGTCCAGCATAAAGGCTATGGCACACAAAATGACATAAGCTGCATATGCATNGCATATGCATAACATAAGACCGCTGAATGTCCAGCATAAAGGCTATGGCACACAAAATGACATAAGCTGCATATGCATAACATAAGACCGCTGAACCAATGAACGTCCAGCATAAAGCCGCCATATTGATTGGCTGTGCTTTATGCTAGACGTTCATTGGTTCAGCGGTCTTATGTATATGCAGCTTATGTCATTGGATGAATTCGTTTATGCAGTCACTGCTGCAGAAGGTGTCATTTTATCTTTGTTTACGTCCAATGAACAATGAAGATAAAATGATACCCTCTGCAGCAGTGACTGCATAAACGAATTCACCCTTTATCTTTGTTTACGTCCAATGAACAATGAAGATAAAATGATACCCTCTGCAGCAGTGACTGCATAAACGAATTCACCCATTTTGTAGGCCGATTCTACAATAGAGTCGTAAGTCGTAAACCGCAAGAAATTAATCATAATCGACTGTTCTTTTTACATTTGACTGTGATTGGTCAATTTTTTGTGACTTACGACTTACGATTCCATTGTAAAACCGGCAGTATGCGATAGCCCTTAGGCTGGATCCTCATGCAGACATCGGCGCTTTGACACCGAGTGCTGATTGGATAATGCGTTGTTTTAGCGTTGCTTTTTCTTGCTATTTATCCCCATCAGCCGTTTTTCACCAATCAGCGCTCGGTGTCAAAGCGCCGGTGTCTGCATGAGGATCCAGGCTTAAGGCCGAAACACAGACTCTTGCATAACGCATAAGACATAAGCCATAAGAAAATTAACCAATCAGAATTCTTTATTTCACGGAAAAGAAGGAAATAAAGAATTTTGATTGGTTAATTTTCTTATGTCTTATGTCTTATGCGTTATGCAAGAGTCTGTGCTTCGGCTTTTAGCCTGGATCCTCATGCAGACACTGGCGCTTTGACACCGAGCGCTGATTGGATAAAGTGTTGTTTTTACTAGAAACTTTCTAGAAAATTTTTACTAAAACAACACTTTACCCAATCAGCGCTTGGTATCAAAGCGTCAGTGTCTGTATGAGGAGCCAGGCTTAAGGCCGAAACACAGACTCTTGCATAACGCATAAAACATGAGGCATGAAAAAATCAACCAATCAGAGTCCTTTATTTCCTTTCTTTTCAAGAAATGAAGGACTCTGATTGGTTGATTTTCTTATGCCTTACGTCTATGCGTACGCCCCGGTCTACAATAGGTGTAGTAAGCCTTAAGCCGTAAGAAATTGAGCAATCATAGTTCATTAAGGCTGAAGCACAGACTCTTGCATAACGCATAAGACATAAGGCATAAGAAAATCAACCAATCAGAATTCTTTATTTCACGGAAAAGAAGGAAATAAAGAATTTTGATTGGTTAATTTTCTTATGTCTTATGTCTTATGCGTTATGCAAGAGTCTGTGTTTCGGCCTTTATTCTCTTCAAATTCGATCATGATTGGTTAATTTCTTACGGCTTAAGACTTACTACACCTATTGTAGACCGGGGCTTATGCAAGAGTCTGTGCTTCGGCCCTTAAGCCAGCAGCATACGATGCTTGTTTTCCTGCTGGATTGCTTGCGTTTTAGTAAATTACTAGAAATTCTGCCTTCTGTTTGGTGCAATTTTAGTAATTTATTAAAACACAAGCGATCCAGCAGGAAAACAAGCATCGTGTGCCACTAGCTTTAGGCTGCGTTCCCATTTCGTCTTATTCAGCAGTATCCAGTAACCGCCATTTTATGCTGGATACTGTACTGGAAAAGCGTTCCCAAATGACTGGATACTGGATAGTGATGTCATACTTTGCACGAGTGTTGGCTAACCTGAAACTGTTTCCCGAAATATTATTGCTAATAAAAGTTATTGCAATCGTTATTATATTGCAAGTAAATATTTCAATTAACAGTGTATCAACCACAATGAGCATTAATGTTATTTTCAAATATAACGATTATAACATTATTTGTTTGAYGTTAAAAAAACAATAAATTATTGTACATAATTTCATTTTTCAATAAATTTGTATATTTGTTTATAAAGAGTTATGATYATTACAGAAAATACATTATAAAGAACAAAATTAAGAATGACAGAAAATAACAATGCATTGATTGCAATCGTAATTGAAATGCGAGATATGACGTCCCTCCCTAGTATTCAATCATTGATAACGTTTCTTAAATGAGACGAAATGGGAACGCAACCATTAACGTTTGTAATAACTTTTACTAGCAATAATATTTCGAGAAACAATTTTAGGTTAGCCAACACGCGTGCGAAGTATGACGTCACTAGCCAGTATCCAGTCATTTGGGAACGCTTTTCCAGTACAGTATCCAACATAAAATGGCGGCTACTGGATACTGCACTGAATGAGACGAAATGGGAACGCAGCCTTATTCTTTATTAGCTTTTGAGAAAAGGAAGTTCGTACTATTATCTGCCTCTCACTCCACGCGTGTCTTTATCCCCACTACTTCAATTATCCGGTAGGTCTCCATGTCGATGGCCTTTATCAATCAGAAATTCACAGGCCAAAGAAGGAAGGAAGAAGAAAGATGGTGAATGATATCGTTAGGTGAGGTTATGTTTGTTCAGATTGTGATTGATACTATATATATATATACATGCATACATCAATATAAATTAGTAAATTAGGAAGTTACCTCCTCTAATGTTAAAGTGAAATCATTGTGTCAGCCGACGTGAGAACTTATATTGCTTGATGTGTCAGCCGACTGGAAAAATATCTATCGAAAAATACAATAACGCATAGAAAGATACTGTACAGTAATTTTTCATATATAATCAAATTGCAATCAGCACGTTGTATCGCATATTATAAAATGACATTATTTGCATTTTGTTTCAGTTGTTCTAGTGGATTTTCTCACATAAAATTCAAATTGTATAAGTCCTGTGAAATGTTGAGTGAATTTTTCTCACTTTATATAGAAATTTAAAAAAAAATGTGAGTCCTGGAAAGTAAATTTTATATTTAATTATTTGAAAATGATATGTGTGATATATCGCAAAATTACTGACTGTTTGGATCAGTAACTCTAATTAATTTTGGGGTTTGTCTTTTTATTAAAAAATCTGAAAAAAATATCTCAATTTCTTATCGTTGCTATTAAGTTCAAAATTAAAATTTTACTAAGATTTTAAGTTAATTAAAGGATATGATWWWATCATATCCTTTAATTAACTTAAAATCTTAGTAAAATTTTAATTTTGAACTTAATAGCAACGATAAGAAATTGAGATATTTTTTTCAGATTTTTTAATAAAAAGACAAACCCCAAAATTAATTAGAGTTACTGATCATATACTTTCTTCTCTGAAATTTAGTTTGTCAGAAAGAGAATGAAATATATATAGAAATAAATGAAAAATATAATTTGTTTTTTACATATTTTTAAGTATAATTCTCGAATTAATATTTTTTTACAAAGTTTAAAAACTTAATTCTAATTGAGAATCTAATTGTTGATTTGACCAAGCTAATTGGAGATAGTGAAACCAATCCATAATGCAAAATTAATACGTTAAAATGTTTACTATATCATTTTAATGATTGATTGCATAATTATAGAAAACCAGCAGTGGTTGGGTTGTAATGTCAGTTATTGGAGACAGAAAGGATGGAGCAGGTAGAAATAACAGGGATTATACTAAGATTGTATCTGTTCAACATTCTAATGATAAACTGGAGCAGCGCAGCTGCAGTAGCTCATAAGGATCAAAGTCTGATTATCCTAGGTGGTCAAGGCTTGTATAATGCCAGTGACAATGTAGTAATACTCAATGCTACAAATTTCAAAGCAAGTGTTTACGGAAGTACGAGAAGCTGGCTGGTCGAATTTTACAATAGCTGGTGCGGCTTTTGTTACAGATTTGCACCGACATGGAAGGCTTTAGCGAGCGACATTCTTCGTAAGTTATCTATCACGAGTAAATAGTTATTTAAAAACTATATACAGAGTGTTCCAATTTAATTCATTCCTCAAAAATGTTTTATTTGTAGTAATGTTTTGATTATAGAAAAAAATGCTTTAAATAAAAGTTGTTTGGTTCGAGGAAGGACACATGATTCCGATGTGAGTTATGTCATTTTCAAAAAAAGGTTAATTTCTTAAATGGAATTTAATTTTTTTCTTGAAATAAAAATTGTAAATTTCATTGAAACATTTTTGAAACATTCTCCCAAAATTGGTTTTTGCATGAGTCATTCTAGAGATATGAAACTTCAAATAAATCCTTTTCGAGATATGAAGATTTTATTCTATTGCTGCCAGCTATATCAGAATAATTGCTTCGCCAGACAACAGAATTATTTAAAATGTAAGAAGGAAGAAGACATCCAGAAAATATTTTGGTGGTACTGGCAATAGTAAAACAAAACTCGTATCTCGACAATGATTATTGTAAACTTTGAAGCTATGGTTTATGCAAAAGAATTTTGTTGAAGATGTTTTGAAAAATGTCTTGATGAGATCTATCATTTTTATTTCAAGGAAAAAATCAAGTTCCATATTTAAGAAATTAATCATCTTTAAAATTTCTTTAAAACAATACCTATAACATGACTTACGTTGGAATCATGTGTTCTCTTTAAATCAAATAACTTTTGTTGTAAAGCATTTTTTCTACTATCAAAAATAAAAAAGTTTGTGGAGCATAAATTAAAATAGGACACCCTGTAAACTATTTATTAAATTGTGTATGTCTAAATTTTTCAAAGAATTATAATTTGATCAGAAAATGGTGTTGGCGAAATCATTTATTCATTTTTAATTTTTTTTACATTATATATGATAATTAAAAAAAAAATAAAAACAATGTTTTAGCTTGGAATGATATTGTTGTCGTTGCGGCCATAGATTGTGCCGATGATGACAACAATCCGATCTGTCGCGAGTACGAGATCATGCATTATCCAATGTTGAAATATTTTTCTATAAATGCACATCCGCCGTCCTTGGGTATAATAATAGAAAAGGGAGACAACATTGATTTAGTGAGAAGTAATTTAATTAGTAGGCTCGAAATGGAACAACAGGAAGGACGAGGATCTACGTGGCCTAATATTGCACCATATAGGTATGTCATAAATTTTCTTCAGTTAATTCCTGAATTTTCTCGTTGAAAAAAATTTATTTTTGTTCTCCAAAGATATAAAATCCATAATTTCTTTTGTAAAATTATTTGTATAATTTACAATTTAAAAAATATAGATACTTTAAAACCTATTTGTAGTTATTTTAAATTTATTAATCTTTAAGAAATACTATCAAATTTACAATAATTTACTGTTTGAGTAAGATAAAAAGTTAAAAGAAAATTTCTTTAATGATTGTGAATAAATGAAGAAGTTGAAAAATTCCAAAATTTTTTTCTTTTTAAGTGTTAAAATCTATACCAGTTTCATAAATATTGGATGCCAAACTGATGTGAAGCACAGAGAGAGAGAGGAAAAGGGGGAGGGAGAGAGAGGAGAGAGAATCAAATATTTTCTTATATAAGGGCAGAACACGATTAATTGATCATCGATTTTAATCTCTTTGCATTCCTTCTTAGCAAATGTGTATCAAAAATAAATTAATCCGTTCTGCTTCTCATAAATAGTATTTTTTAATATTTGAAATTTTAAGAAATTATAGTGTACATTATAATACTTAAAGAGAAACAATTCAGCAAACAGTGCCGTGTAGCGCAAGTAAAGGATGCATATTACTTTTATTCGTTTTGAGTAAAGTTCTTAATTTGATAGCTAATTCGCTAATAAATAAAATATAAGTTTGAAGTTGCGGCATCTAGTGGTCACTGTGTGTAAAAGTTGAATATGTCCAGCTTTAACATTCTTGTCAAAAAATATATATAATATAATAATATAATAATGATATAATAATAAATAAAATATAATTAAACGAAGAAAGGCCAATGACGGTCAAGGCTCTTGGTTGTCTAATTTTATATATATATATATATAATGTGTATATATATATATATATATATATATGTGTATATATACACATAAGTTTGAATTTACATATATAAATTCAAACTTTTCCAGTCCAAATTGCGCGCCATATATTTTCGGATTTTCATCGCAATCCTAAACTGAAACTAATTGAAAATATCACGAATAATATTCATTATTAAATATGCTAACTTGCATCTTAAAAATTAAAAGAAATTTTAAGAAATATACAGGGTGAATCATAATGATTGTACGTTATGTTTTACTATGAGAGATAAATTACCTTGATTGAGACTGCAACTGTAATCAACTAAACGTTCCATAGATAATAGCATAGATTGGATCGACCGTGCGTACTGAATGCTCGAGTGATGTATAGTCAAGTTCTAAAGTATAAATGGCATATATCATATTTTATACAGAAGTTATGCATGCTTAATCAATATATTTAACTCTTTTCTTAAACGCGGTTTATTTTTGCGCGTTTTTATTTTTATACAACTTTCCTTACGCATTCTTTTCAAATTAAAAACGAAATTCTTTTTACACGATTTCTTATTATGCGGTCACACATTGATGTAATTTTTCATCTGCGTGCTATCTTACGTAATATGACTTCAATATGTTTGTTGAGCCTTATACTTCGAAAAAATAGGTCAAAAAACGTGGTAGAATATGGTTTCAGGCGAAGGTCCACTTTAAAAAAAACCTAACGCGCCAAAAGGAACCTCAAGGATGATGTAGAAATCCACGTTATTTATAATTTTTATTGTTTTTATATATCAAAAATTCAGTAGAATATCGCTATTTATAGAAAAATATAATAACGCGATTGTTCTATAAGAATTATATTTATAAAGTATTATTTATAAAATAGTATTTTTTTGCACTCTACAGCATTTATAGTATTCTATATGAATAGCATTTTACATCTAATTTTTCTTTTTACGCGATAGATATGTTCTGCATAATAAGAAATCACGTAAAAAGAATTTCGTTTTTAATTTAAAAAAAATGCGTAAGGAAAGTTGCATAAAAATAAAAACGCGCAAAAATAAACCGCGCTTAAGAAAAGAGTTAAATATATTAATTAAGCATAGTTTCTATAAAATGATATATGCCATTTAATTCATACTTTAGAACTTGACTGTACATCATATTCGGGCATTCAGTATGCACGGTCTTTCCAAGCAGCTGTCATCTATGGAACGTTTAGTTAATTACAGTTGCAATAGATAACTTATCTCTCATGGTAAAACGTAATGTACAACCATTATAATTCTCCCTGTAGATCATTAAAAAAAATTTTTTGAAAAAATTTGTAATAAAAACTATTAATATTTATAACGTAAATGTTTATAATGTAAATAATATTTATTTCTTAATATTATTTTGATAATAAAGACCAAATAAAAAAATTTTTTTCATAAATTATTTCATAAATTTTTCATAAACTATTATTTAGATACATTATTTGTTATTTATTACTTATCCCTATTTTTGCGTTACAATACATCTCATTTGTTCGCAGGAATGTCGAAATAACGGACATATGGAAAACTGCATCTAACAATGTAAAGTATTTCTTTCTAATTTTCGAATACACGAATTCACACTTGGGCGCAGAAGTCATTCTTGATCTCCATAAAATCAGCAGTTTGCAAATACGCAGAGTGACTTCTGACAACGAACTATTATGTGTAATGAACAAGGTTACCAAATTCCCAACTTTAATAGCCTTCGGACGCAATGAAACGCAAAGAGTCATCAGTGTAAGAATACCGACGAGACAGGGAATTCGACGAGCTATTAAGGATTACGTGATCGCGAGAGGACTGAATATCGATGAGGCGAGTACGAAAGTGTCCCATGACATTGTGCAAATTGCAAAAAACACACATCGAACAACGTTCGCAACGATTGTAAAGAGTCACGAAATAGTGGAAGAGCAATTATCGAAAAAGACTGATTATTTATATCAACTTGATCTAGAGAATGCGCTACGTTATTCGATCAATCACGAGATATCCTTGATGAAATTGATAGATGGTGAGAAAATGAAGGCATTACAGAAATATCTTGCGATGTTAGCGGCGTATTTTCCTCTACGACATAATAACATGTATTTGGAGGTGATACGTGACATCGTTGAGAAAAAGAGCACCATGACTGGCGAAGAATTCAGTCAATTGGTAAAGACGACGGAGGAAGAAATGTCGCCAGTGTACTTGGGAGCACCCCGTCAATGGATAGGATGCAAAGGGAGTACGGATTCATATCGTGGATATCCATGCGGATTATGGATTATGTTTCACATGTTAACTGTAAATTTCGCGTTAGAACACAACAAAGACGTTACTCAGGTTTTTTCGCGGGATCCCGCAGCAGTGTTGTGGACGATGCATAGCTACATCGGAACCTTCTTCGGTTGCGCTGACTGTGCCGCGCATTTTGTGGAGATGGCTGACAAGAATAAGCTATTCGACGTACGTAGCAAGGATGAGGCCGTGCTCTGGTTGTGGCGGGCACACAATCAGGTAAACGTTCGATTGTCAGGCGACGATACGGAGGATCCTGAACACAAAAAAATACAATATCCCGCAGCCGAGCATTGCCCGGCGTGTAGACACGTTAACAATAGCTGGAATGAAGAGGAGGTCTTACGATATTTAAAAGTCAAGTACAATTATAATAGTATCAAGTTAGATGAAATCAACGATTCCGACGATGTAGGTATGACTAATAGCAACGGCTCAAGAGTGAGGCCGGAGAGACTCGCTAAGGAGACAAAACGCGCTACAGCTTTTGGTTGGGACTTGAACATATTTGATATCAGCATCTGTGTGATATTGTATGTTACTTCGGCCGCGATACTCGTGCTAGTATGCATCAAATTCGCTGTTAAGAGGACATATAAAAAGAAGAATCATATTAATCTACTGCCCAAGGTATAATCTTTCTTATACTTCATGCGTGTAACCATGTAACATTCCTGGACCAGCAAGTATCAGTCAAACAATTAAGTTCCAACCAAAAGAACAGTCACAAATTAAGATATCTCACAAATTATCGTCACAAATTATGATATCTTCCAATTATAATGATCATTTTAATGACAAAAATTGAATTTGCACATGGTCGAATGCAAGAATTTTTCTGCTTAAACCAAGTCAATAACAAAACGAATATCAATAGTATCTGAGAAATCAAAATGGTTTTAAGCTCTAAATAAATTAAAAAACTCACTCGATTCCAAACAGAAAAACGTTTAACCGAATCTAAAATAATTTTTTATAATTATATCAATTAAAATTTTTCTATTGTCAAAAACATGCATTTTATTAAATCAATGATATATTCTTTCGCGAGTTTTTCTTTCTTGATAACAAATGAATTACCAAATAATTATAAAATTCTCTCCTAAATTCTTTCGAACTAGCATTATTTTGTAATGTTATCTTAAAGGGTTACATGGGTTTCAGAGGCAAAAAAAAGGCACTTTTTCAAGATTTTTTAAAATACATTAATACTGAAGTATAAAATTCAAAAAAATTAGCATACAAAAAGCAACTTATAAACAACATTTCTATTTTTTTTGTTGAAAAAATTTCAAAATTAAGTGAGTTATGGCCTATTTGCGGAGACGCCTCGAAAAAAAATGACCTTACGGTAGACAAGATATCTCATGACAGCTTCATCTGAAATAAAAAAACAAAATATTTTCTTTTAGTACGTAAGTATAGCTAGTAATTGAACGAAGGATTAAAAAAAAAAATGGAAATTTGAATTTTTGGCATAGATTTTTGCAAAAAATTCAATTTTTTTGTAAAATTTACGTCATTTACGACCTTGAAAAATTATTTATTTTTGGAAAAAAAAATCCGTTCAATTACTAGCTATACTTACGTACTAAAAGAAAATATTTTGTTTTTTTATTTCAGATGAAGCTGTCATGAGATATCTTGTCCACCGTAAGGTCATTTTTTTTCGATGCGTCTCCGCAAATAGGCCATAACTCGCTTAATTTTGAAAATTTTTCAACAAAAAAAAATAGAAATGTTGTTTATAAGTTGCTTTTTGTATGCTAATTTTTTTGAATTTTATACTTCAGGGCTGCGTTCAGAAACATCACCCGACCACGCTAGGGTGTCATTCTATCTTTATTGTTCATTCGACGTAAACGTCCAGTATTAATGTATTTAAAAAAATCTTGAAAAAGTGCCTTTTTTTGCCTCTGAAACCCATGTAACCCCTTAAACTCGTCCAAAAAATATATCGTTATTATTAATTTCTATGATTTTTATTTAAAGATTCGCATTGTACTAACTGATGTAAAAATATAAAATGGTTTCCATTTAGTGACATAAGTCGACACAAATATCTGTCTTTGTACTTATTGACTGCGTTCAGCAGAGAAAGCCACTCACTGATTTTTTATTATAATTAGTTTCTACATTTAGATCCAGCAAAAATCTAAGGGTAAGATCATATTAAAGAATTAGTAAGCGCTCACTGAATGGTTTTCTCTGCTGAACACAGCCATTAAATGTCAAGAAAGATAGAATGATGTTTATGTCGATTTGTGTCACCAAATAAAAAGCACTCGAAAAAATATAGTATATAGATGTATGCCGCTAATATACAAATGACAAAAATAGATCAAGTAAAAATACATTCGATTATTTTATATCACTATATACGCAGAGTAATGTTCTTTCATTCTTGCTATGACAGATTAGAGAGTTTATGCATTTATAATCATTAAATATGATATACAACATGTTTAGTTCTTCGAACGTGATGTAATTGATTGTGAAATGATTTTCTGTCGGAATTACATCATTGTTATTATCATTATAATATTGTAGTGAACACTCTAAATCAACAATACATTGATCAATTGTCACAAAATATCAGATATTTTTCGATATCTGATTCTATTACTATTTTATTCTATAGCTTCATGCTTCCTGAAATGCTTGCATGCGCCTTCCTTTTACATTTTATATCGTTCTTTTACATTTTTACATGAGAAACTTTATACCATTTAAGATAAACCGGCGGATGTTCAGATGAGGAAGAGAATTGTATACATAATTATTGATATTAAATTAGATATTATGCAAATGAGATGTTAAATCATATATTCTCTAGTTGCCGTTATTTCAAATTTGAGTAATCAGAAAAATCATATCAATATATCAAAAGATATAATTATGATTCCAAGTCACAAATGTCTGTACGCTGATAAAAGTTGTTTTTTTTATAGATATTTAACTTGTAAATAGGTACTTCAAAAAATTGTTTCTTCTACTAATTATATTATAAGCTATTGTTTCTCTTATGTACAGTTTTTTAATAAAATATAATGTACAATGAAATACATAATATACAATTAAATATTGTGTTTAAAAACAGTAATTTACATGCTTCATAAAATACTTAAAATGATTATTAAAGTTTTCTGTAAAAAATAAAACATTAGGCAGTTAAAAAATCACGAAGTTAGAAAATTTTTGATGCGTTTATTCAACTTCATGTAAGACAATTAATAATAATTGTAATAATTATTATCAATAATTCATGTAATTTTAGGTATTGTATCAAGGAAATCTATAATTTGTATATGTATAACTGAAAAAAATGCCTGTTATACACTGTCTCTTTGATTTAAATCTTATTTACAACAGTTATACAGAATAGATGATATACTTTGAAGTACAGTAAGTTATTAATTGATTAATTACTTCAATTAATATCCTTAGTTATTTAGTCTTTTAACTGAAGCTGTTAAGCTATTGAATTAATCTTTGTTCCTTAGCTATCAATGTATCTTCAACATTTTTGACAGAAACAAATGTTTGTTTTTAACATATTTTATGATTTAAGAAGAATCACAGTACTTAATCATAGTAATTCAATTATTTTTCGAACACACATGATGCCATGAAACTCCATCGTGAGGCAATTGCGACTTTATATAAGGAAGTAGCCATGTCAAATACCACTGTTTTCCAAATACTTCCCTAATGTTATCTTTCCAACCCATATTGTACATAAAATCTTTCTTATTGCTTTCATTGCCCACGATGCCCCTAAGAATTAAATTAAAGTGATAAACACACAACACTCCGGTATATAAAGTGCCCACTGCTGACACAACATACAGCAACAAGTAGAATTGATTAATGGAGCTGTCGAAGCCGAAGAAGAAGATCGCCACAGGAAAAACCATCTTGATGATAGACACTGGAAACTCAAAAGGTATTCTGCTCCAGATGAAGAGACTGCCGTAGCAAAAGGCGTATGCTGCACCAAGAAATAGGTACCACAAAAACATGATGAAGTATCTGTGATTGTAATAGCCTATGCAACAGCCAGTGAACACGCAGTGGTGATCACGCTTGAGAATGCAGCTATCACAAGTGTTGCAGTGCCACGAACGTGGCGGCGACAAGCACTCGCAGGTCGTACATAGCCTCCAGCCATCCGCTGTCTTTGCAGTACTTACCAGCACTATGCGTCTGTTGGTGCTGGTATCGCATAGCACTGTGTACGTGAAATTACCTACGATATTCAACATGATAAAATTGCCGAGGACGAAATGGAGCATGTACACCAAATTTTCGTCCCTGTATAATTCCGGCAGCACTATCCACAATCCAAACCAGTACATGAGAGGCGTTATGGTCAGGATGAAAGCCATCGACAGCAGATCACCAATGGTCCGCGGCCACACTTTTTTCCGAATTATCATCATTGTGTTCGCTTCTATCAAATTACATTAACTTCGGCTGCTTTTTCTCTTTTATTCGTTGCTTTATTGTCTCTTTAATGTCTAGTGATGCGAGGTTCTGACTCGATTATATGAAAATCGATTTTTTTTTCACGAATTAATCGTGATTAATCGCTTATTTCGGCAGACAATTATTTGCGAATTGATTAATTTTGACGATTTACTTAGTAATCGATCAGTTTCAAATTTGTACGTATTGTAATAACATTTTTTTGCATTTATTCATTGCCTCCAAATTTAATAATGAAAAATAGTCTTATTTGGATGACTCGTGATCCCTTAAATATGCGGGGATCAAATTGACCAGGAAATCTACAAAAAGATTACGATAAAATCAAAATAGTCAACACGATGCACAAAGGATGCACTGGCCTTTTCAAACAAAAATTTTTTTTTAGACGATACAGGATTCGAAACAGGACGAGACATGTCTATTCGAACTGCACGCAAAAATAGTGAATCCACACAATTCGAACTATGAAGTAATGCTGAGATTGGCTGCATTCAGCAGAAAAAGCTTAGGGGCTTAGGGTGCATCCAGAAGCGGAACCGCTCACTGAGAGCTTAGTGAGCTATTGCATTTGATTGGCCTATATTTTTAGATCTAATGGAATATGCTAATCAGATACAAGAGTACACTATTTTTATATTCTAAAAATATTTAATTAATGTTTTTATTTTTAATATTAATATTTTTGACGTTGCCAACAGCTTCTACTTGAAAAAATATACGAATATACACATTACATTGGCTGCGTTCGAGCAAACGCTATTAGCGCTGAAAATCTATAGTACACGTACGTGCACTATAGATTTTCAGCGCTAATAGCGTTTGCCCGAACGCAGCCATTAAGGTTAGAATGAATAGACGGAGATAATATACATATACAGGATGTCCGTTAAAAAAGGTCGGAGTTATGGTGGGAGCATGGAAGAAGTCAAGGAGAACAAAAAAGTCTTATACCATTTTGCTAATTTCGAAATAGTTGATGAGTTATTAATTATTAAAAATCGCCGTGTAAGCCCGGCCTACTGGCTAATGCAAGCGCGCGATGAGATGTGGCCGCCCTGCCAACGAGGTTGCTAGGCGCGCGGGGAGTTGTTTATTACAAGTGGCAATGGCTACGCACGAGCGGCGTGTAACGCTGGACCCCCATTCTGAGCTATGATAATTTCTCGCCTTCTCTTTATCACAAAATAAAATTTTCTAATGGCACAGAAAAATGTTTTATGTGTATGTATGT
>JANQDE010000307.1:37757-51651 GCA_037157785.1 Cephalotes varians
TAAAGTGTCAATCGTGATTGGTTTATTCTGATCAAAGACAAATGCGATTGGACAATTCCATTGGAATTAACCGTCGGTTAGTCTAACCGACATTGGTGAAATTGGCCCTTACCAAGCTCCGGTTAATTTACCATTCTAGTAACTTTGCAGGATTCCAACTGAAACAAATGTCGGAGAAAAAATACAAAGAGAGAAGTTATAAATGTTTCAGTTGGAATCCTGCAAAGTTACTAGAATGGTTAAATTAATCGGAGTTTGGTAAAAGTGGCCCTGAATGTTGGAATCATGAGTGACAAATCGAATTTTTATAGAAAAAGACAGAAAATAAAGCGAACTGTTAAAAAGTATACTAAACTACGTAAATATCGAAATTTTCTACAGTTAATATCTTATTTTTTCAGTAATCTCTTATGGCTTTTTGTATTTTATGTAATTTTTTCCGATTTTCAACTTGAAGAGCCGCGATACTATGTGTTAAATGTCATGTTATTAAGTTTCGTATATAATCTTTGTGCGTCGTGCGTGAAAGAATTAAAAAGTTATATCAATTTAAAAAAAAAAAATTACCTCTGTGTGTGTGTGTGTGTGTGTGTGTGTGTGTGTGTGTGTGTGTGTGTGTGTGTGTGTGTGTATACATTTTTTTGAAATAAATAATATAAATATTACAATTATTTTAGATCAAAGTGAAACAAATTATAATCCAGATAATTTAGACATTGGCAGAAATGTAGATATTCCATATTATGGCTGGAGATTATTTTTTCCTGATAAAGGTAAATAATATATTTATACGTATATTTTGTCATATTTAATAGATCTGATTTTAATATATATTATATGTCAATAAATTATTTTTATATAGAATATAAAACTGACTGTATTATTACAAAGCAAATTAAAGCTATGGAAGCCTTTATAGAAAGGCATAAAGAATTATCTTTATTATTCACAATGGCAAATTTTGAAGCAGGAATACCTTTCGACATTGACATATGTAAATTATATAATGATAATGAATTTATGAATCAATGGCCAAATTTTAAAGATGAGATATATGAAAATCCAACAAATACATTAAATTGTATAAAACTTGGTATTCATCAGGTATCATTTTTATTATTGCACGTATTATTTTTAAATTTATTGTGGATAAATATATGTATGGATGCATATACACATATACATAACATGCAACATATATGTATAAACATCATGTGGACATATTGTTTTTTTATTGCTAGTTTATTGCTAATGTATTTATTTCTGTGGATTTTTTACCATTAAATCAAGTTTACATATATCATGAAATTTAGTGCTATTTATATGTTAGTTTATTGTTTTATTCCCAATTTTATGAAATTATTTAGCAGGAAATTAGGTTTAAAATAATGAGACATCTACAAATACATATTTTTAAAATGTATTAAAGATTATTAATTTATTGTTTTTGAAATTAAAAATAAATACTAAATCTCTGTAGACATTTATTGTTATTGGTCTAAGTTCTCTTAATATATATCTAAAATATTTTAACATCAAAAATATAAATTGAATAATAAATTCTTTAATCATTCAATTTTTTTAAATAGTAGAGAGTATTTCTTTTAGTAAATTGTGGCAACAATCGTTTAAAATGACAAGAAATATTTATTTTTAACATTTTTATTAGAACGACAAATTTGATTTTTATAATATTTTCAAAGTAACTTTAATATTTTAATGCCAAAAATATAAGCAACAAATTATTGCATTAAATAAAACAAATTTTGGAAATGCTTTGTCGTAAAATACTAGTATAATGTCTTTTAACCCTTAAATTCCACCTGGGGTCCATGAGACCTCAGCAAAAATTTGAGTGCAATTTTAAGTAAGAAAAATCTCTTAATTCACGATTTTTTTAACATATAATAAAAAATTTAACTTTAGAGAATAAGATTATTGATTCAGCATATTTTGAAGAGTATTTGATTTTTTTCAAGACGAAAAAATGAATGGAGTAATTTGTAGAGAAGCTTTTAAAAGAAGCTGGAGTCCAGTGGATCCTTAGTGGGGTTTATGTTACAGAGATGAAGTATGGGGGATGAGCATTAATAATGAGTAACTATATTGTAGCTCAGACATTTATAAAATTTATAGTTATAAAATATCAAAAAGATATTAAGATTTATAAAAGAATTTTAATGTAACAACATTTTAAGCAAATCTTTATTTTATTGAGTATGCTCTGTTAACTATCAGATATAACAATGCAGTAGTCAAAAAGTCTTTAATATAATAAAAAGATAATATTTCTGGAACAATATTATATTTATAGAAATATTTTTATGCTATCTTAGACCAATAAAATAACGATTTCTGGTATATTTGATTTTACGTTATGATTTTTATATGATCACTTTTTTTAATAGGATTGTAAAACCAGTTTAATTTAAAGCTTTAATTTAAACTTTCTCTTTCTATTTTTGAACATAACTTCCTAAATGGATTTAGGAGGATCATTCAATAATTAAAGACACAAATTGCTCTGAAAGTAAAACAGTTTATTTAATCAACTTGACATTTTTTTTATTTTTTAACATAATCTCCAGCAACATTAATATACTTCTATCCCAGCTTTTAATTAGTTTATTTATGCCTGTCGCAAAAAAATTTTTATCTTGATGTTAGAGCCAATTTTTTTAGCACATTTTTTCTTTGACGCCATTATTGCCATTAAATTTCTTACCATGTAGCTTTTCTTTGAGTGGACCAAACAAATCCATTGGAGCCAAGTCAGTTGTTCAATTAATTCACAAATTTCGAGAGGACCCGCCATCGTAATTTGAAATTTTGAAGTTGTAAATAAAACAATTTTACTTAATTGATCAAAAGTCATCACGGGACACCAACTTACTGTTCTGAAAGTATCATAACCCTCTCCCCAACTGTTTTGCCTTCACAACTATTTGTGTCTTTAATTATTGAATGGCTCACATAATAAAATTAAGAATAAAGCAATAAATTAATATAGAAATAAATTTTTTAATAAATGCAAACTTGATCTATATTGGAAAATTTCAGTTTAATAAGAATAGTTAGTAGTTGGATAATTATTTTTTGCTTTATTATTATCCATGTTGTAAATTTGTTTATATCATGATTTTAGAAAATTTTAGAGACAGTACCGGATGAAAATTTGCAGTATATTCTGAATTCTATTAGCAGTTTACCAACAATTAAATTAGGTATATTAAATTATCAACCGATTATATGTTTGCGAAATCTTAAATTAAACTGTTATGGTAAGTATTTATACACGTGCGCGTGCATGCACATGTATGTGTACACACACACACACACACACACACCACACATGTTTATATAGATATTTTTAGAAAATATATCTAATAATAATCCTTAGTTATATTTTTTTAAACAACACTAAACAATAATTATGACTTTATGAAAATTGTTACAGGAAAATTGATATCTACCAGAGGCTGTGTGATAAGAGTTAGCAGAGCAAGATATCTTGCACAATGGATAGTATTTGCTTGTTCCAAATGCCACTTACAAAAATTAGTCAAACAGTGGCAAGAAACATATACACTGCCAAAAAAATGTGATATCTGTGGTATATCAAAATTTTATCCAGTTTTAGATTCATCTTATACAAAAACTGTCTTGTGCCAAATAATTAGAATACAAGAACCACTGAATGATGAGCAGGTAATTTCATTGTTTAATATGATGTGTAATTAAATTATATAAAATTCATTATTTCTTTATAATAATGATAAATACATGAATAATAGTGTGTATATATATATATATATATATATATATATATATCTTTTGATTTAAACTATCTAAGTGTAGATAGATAAGCATAGATTATATATTTTATAGTTTTAATGTTTTAATAGTTATATTTAATAAATTAGTTAATTTAAAAAGATAATATATATTTTTTTAAATACATTATAACATTAACAAAATGTCCAATTATTATATAAATATTTATAAAATTATACATAATATTAATATGTAACAATGTTATTTACTTGACTTAACAATAAATCAAGACACAAAGACAACTTGTAAACTTTTTAGCACTTTTAATGTCATCTCTTGCAGGAGATTAAAGGTAGAATACCTAAAGTACTTGATGTAGAACTTTTAGATGATTTGGTTAATATTTGTATGCCTGGTGATGACATAACACTTACAGGCATCATCACGGTATTTGAAAAATATATTTTTTATTTCATATTTAAAAATTCTTTTTTATATTTGTATCATATGGGTATCAACTATTTGTATGCATATCTTTTATTAATAAAAAAAATAAATGTGTTTATATGTTTACTTAACACTAAAGTAAAGAGAGAAAGAAGAAACATAATGTTTTAGGTTCAAGGAGTCGATGATGGTACAACTAAAATACAAGTTGGGACTCCATTTTCATTATACATGAAAGCAATAACAGTTATTAACAACAAACATAGATATCAAAATAAAAGTACTATGAATACTGAACTTTCTCTAAAAAATTATTTGGCTATACAGGTAAATTTGTTTGTTAAATATATATTTGTTAAATTGAAGCTAATTTTACATTCAGAAATAATTATATTGTTTTTTCTTTTATTATATATAGGATATATATAAAAAACCGAATCTTTTTGCATTATTAGTGCATTCATTATGTCCTAATATATACGGTCATGAGATAATTAAAGCTGGATTGATATTAAGTTTATTTGGAGGTAATGCAAAACGTATGCAATTACGAGAAGATATACATATCTTGTTAGTTGGAGATCCTGGTCTTGGCAAGTCACAGATGTTACAAGCATGTGCTCGAATATCTACAAAAGGTATACATGAGAAAACTAATAAGTTTTTGATTCTTTATATAATATATAAATATTTTAATATTTTATACATTTTACAAATGTAAATATTGTTAAAAGGTATATATATCTGTGGTAATTCAAGTACATCCTCTGGATTAACAATAACACTTACAAAAGAAACAGGATCAAATGATTTTGCTTTAGAACCTGGTGCTTTAGTTTTAGCAGATCAAGGTTGTTGTTGCATTGATGAATTCGATAAAATGTGTTCTCAGCATCAGGTAAAATAAAATTAATGAATATTGTTGTATAATATTTAGCAAGTATACTAAAATATATGCAACAGATGAATATAAGAATTGTAATATCCAGCAATTTTAGTATTTTTTAATAATAGCACTTTTAATAACAGTAATATTAATAGAGCAAAGTTATTTATAAATAAAATTTCATATATGTATTTAAGTTACTTTTATATGTATTACTCCAGGCATTATTAGAATCAATGGAGCAGCAAAGCATTACTATTGCAAAGTCAGGTGTAATATGTTCCCTTCCTGCGCGGATATCAATCCTAGCAGCAGCTAATCCTATTGGAGGACGATATGACAAGAGTAAAACAATAACTGAAAATCTGCATATTAGTCAACCTATTCTCTCACGATTTGATTTAATTTTTTTATTATTGGATAAACCAAATAAGGTAAATAAATTTTTTTTGTAAATAAACTATTAGTGCAGTATATAGAATAATTATATACAGAGTGTCTTATTTTAAACAGCCGAATATTTTGAAAATTATATCTAGCGAGCAAAAATGTTTTAGATAAAATACTTGTATTGAAAAGGGATAGATAATAATAAAATTAATTTTTTTTAAATTAAGTTTTTAAGATCACATGAAGGTCATTGTCATTTTTTTTAAAATAAAATTACATAAAACTTTTTGTCAGCTTAATTTTTGTAATATCTGTTTAAATTTGTAATTCTGTTTAAAATAAGACTGTATAATATTGATAATTATAATTTTTTTCTTTATGTAATAGCATTTTGATAATCTATTATGCAAACATATAATGACTGTCCATACTAGTTCACATATAAATTCCGATGAAGAAGCAAAGTTATTTTCTTATAATGAAAGTGCTTTGAGGTAAGAAATTAAAAATTAATTATTACAATTAATTTTGCATTATAGACTGTAATTAAAATAAGTAATTAAAAGAGAACAACAGAAACAAGCTCCTCATAAAAAAGTTCATATCAACATATATTCACAAATCTATTGTTACTGAGATATAGCTCAAAATATTTATTAATGCAATTCATTATTTACAATCGGAATAATTGTTTGTCAGTTCTTGTTTAACTTATCTGTTTATTTAATCTGTGACCATATATATTTTCTTGTATAAATAGTAAACATACATTCTTGTTAATCAAATAACATTTGAATTTGATAATTATTGTCATTTTGTAATAGTACACATTAGTATTGTTCATTACAATGAACACACTTGTTTATTATCCAGATAAATGGATAAACAGATCAGGATCAATTGCATAGCTCCCAATTGTGATCTCCTGATCTTAATCCCTTAGATTTTTACCTGTAGGGATACTTAAGACCTTAGTATAAAATTAAAATTTATAAATTATAAAATTATAATATAAATTATTATAAAATTCAAATCGAGAAGGAAGATAAACTACACTGCATTTATGCTGTTTGTTGTGAAATCATTCGCAATTGAGAAAAAATGCGACAGTTAATGATCCGACGTGTCCATATTAAGTCAAATGGGAGACACTTTAAACATTTCTTGTAATTAAAAATTGAAAATAAATAATATTAAGTATAATAAATATTACTTTGTCATTTTCTATTAATAAATATTTGTTTGAGCTGTATCTCAATAACAGTGGATTTGCGGATATATGTTGATATGAATTTTTTTTCATGTTTGGTGAATGGACTCCCTCCAACATTTTTCCCCTTATTTTACAACAGTTACATTCTCTATACAGACTGCCTTACCTAAGATGTTACAATGTATTTTCTCTGAAACTATCAAAGATAGGTAGAAATTTTTTTTTTTAATTTTTATAGTTGAGTCTTTTTAAATGACAGAGTACTTATTCTCTTTAAAAAAAAGCAAAAAAATAATTTAATTTTTTTAAATGGATTTTTTATTAATAGCAATGATTTTCAAATTTTGTTACTAATGTGTTTTGTTATAACTCTAACTTTTCTTATTGAGAAAAATGAAAAAACAAAATGGAAAAAAAAATGTTTTCAAAAATATTAATAATTTTTAATAAATACTTCAAATAAATCATTAAACAAGATCTATCCAAGAAATTTATATATTGTTTCATTAAACTTAAATAAAATAATGAATGTAACTACGTATATGGATAATAAATATTTCAGAAAAAAGCTGATGTTGCCGTTATCTACTAACATTATACCACAGCCTATTCTTCGAACTTATATTTCTTATGCTCGAGAATATGTGAAACCAAAATTATCTGTTGAAGCTGCAGCAGTATTACAAAATTATTATTTAGAACTTCGAGCAAAAAATAAGCAACTTGGGAGTATACCAATATTCAACAGACAATTAGAAGCTATGATTCGATTAACTGAGGTTTAATATCTTTTATTTTGTGATAAAGGATATATTAAATGAGATATCTTATATATAGTTTTATTATAGGCTAGGGCAAAACTGGAATTACGTACGGAAGCAACCGAATCGGATGCATTGGATGTAATAGATATATTGCGATATGCAATGACAGATACAACAGAAAATTGTATAATGCCGACATTACATTCTGATGATAAATTGACAAACAGAAAGGTAAATTATGCACGCGCGCACACGCACATACACATTCACGTGCACATGTATACAGGTAATTACAAAATCCTATATTATTCTCTTGGAAACTTTCAAATATTGAAAAATAATAGAACATGAATTTGATTATTTTGAAAGACTACTTTCTTTATGCAAAAAAATTTTCTTAATCTTTAGAGTACAGGAATGGAATTCTGTTTTTTTAAATTTTATTTTGAATAACTTCCTTCTGGATTCCCCTTAAAATGCTTAATAATAAAATCTAAAAAATACTCTTAATAGTACATATTAAAAACAATATTTTGCCATCGAGCTCCTTTTTCTACGATTTTTCTAGTCTAGTAAATAGAATTGAAGTATAAAGATTATTTTTAAATTTTGAATCCTTATAACTTTTAATAAGGGCGTTGTAACAACCTAGTAGAGACAAAGAAATTTTTTAACTAGATCTTAAAACAATGTATACTTCCCTTTCTCATTAAAAATTTTTTAATTCTTTCCTTCTCTCCTCTGCTCCTCTTAAAAAGATTAAAAATTGTTTTGTATAAGAGAAGACTTAAAATAATTAAATTCATTTTCCGCTATTTTTTTCATCTAAAGATCGTTCCCAAGATGCAGATAGGGTAAGACTTTGTAATCATCGCATATACAGATCAAGTTATAAGTATGTTTTAAATGAGTATGTTTCTGTGTGTATGAAGCTGGCGTATTAATTTGCGGAAACTCATTAATTATTAAGAGTTCTGGATTTTTTAAAAATAGTTTTTGATAGAAACAAATAGTTCTGGCAAAAAATGCCTTAGTACAAACTGAGACGTCATGTTTATGCAGCGTCTCACTTTGTCTTACAAAAATTTCTGTCATAATTCTTGTTAGATTTTAAAAGATTTATAATTCTACATAAATTCTAGAAAGAATTCTGTTGAAAAAAGTTTTTTTATTTCTAAAATAATTTTTAATCTAAAAAATGGTTTTTCTAGGAACAAAGATGAGATGTTCTCTTATTTTCGACAATTTTATGAGTTCTATCACAATTCTCATATAGTTCTGTAATGTATCCTAACGTTTTCTAAAGAGTTCTGACATTATTTGTTCATTTTTAAATGATTTTTATCTCCTAAGAAACGCACATTTATGGATATATAAGTAAGACACTGTCAGATTTTTGACAGTTTTCTGAGTTCTATCATAATTCTTGTAATTTCTGAATGTATTCTAACATTTTCTAAAAACTTCTGAACTTAGAGATCTATAAGAAATGCATGAGAGCGTCTTATATTTGTTTTTAGAAAGATCACTTTTTAGACTAAAAATCATTTAAAAATTAAAAAAACAAGTTTTTTGACAGAACTCTTTCTAGAATTCATGTAGAATTATAAATCTTTTAAAATCTGATAAGAACTATGATGAAAATTTTTGTAGGACAAAATGATGTTGTGTGAACCTTAATTTGAATTAACATTTTTTGCTTTAACACAGTCATAACTATTTGTTTAATATATTAAGAACTTTAAGAAACTCTATTAAGAAACTCAAGAATTCTCAATAATTAATGAGTTTTCATGAAATAATACATCAGTTTCACATTCATGTTCCTGAAAAAGAAAAATGTTACTATGAATTAAGTCGCAAATGCTTCGTTGTCGAAATATGGACACAATACAGTAATATCAAATAATAATTTTATTTAAAAATTTCAGTATGGTCTTTAGTATTTTCCACATACTTGAGTATGATACACATATGACGCGCATTCGTTTCTAAATACCAGGAGTTACACGAATCTGGCAAACATTCTACACACATTCTTCTAAGTTCTCTTCATTGTTAATTCATTGTTAATTTTATAAACGATGGTCTTTCAGTGATTCCACAGATAAAAAATTCACAGTCATTATTTTAAATCTATTTGTGTTTCAACAACGAAATATTTATGACCTAATGTTCACAGAAATTTTAGTCTTCTTTTTTATCCTTTTATTCCTTTTTATGTAGAAATACGCTCACGAAATTTTAAAATATATTTATGACACCTTGTGCGTGCGTGCGTACGTGTGTGTGCGCACGCGCGCGCACGTGTGTGTACACATGTTATACACATGCAAGGTGATAAAATCTTTTTACTTATTTACATTTACATATAAATTAGTTCAAATATTTTTAATATATTTTTTACTTATAATTTTTTTCTACAGATAAAAACGTTTATAAAAGTACTAGAAAAGAAGGTAAATGCAGATAAAGAACAAATATTTTCAGTGAAAGATTTGGAAGCACTTGCCGTATCTGAAAATATTTTAATAAACGATTTTACTATTTTAATTTCAAAATTAAATGAAGAAGGTATTTTATTAAAAATTAGAAAAGATACATATAAATTTATTTATTGTAACACTTCGTAATGCGCGCACACACACACACACACACACACACACACACACACACACACACACACACACACACACAGAGTGAGAGAGAGAGAGGATTTATATATAATATGAAATGTATTATGTAATATATGAACATAAGATGTGAATTATGTAAAATATAAATATAACTGTATTTTTCTATGTTTATACATTTTTATTATATAGTAATTACATTACATTGCAAAAAGTTCTATATATAATACATGATATATTAATACATATAAAAATATTCAATCTTTTATTTTAAATAATACCAATTTAGATATAACAGTTGAAAACTTGTCTCTTTTCTAATATAACAATTAAATAATTATATGTAATATAACAATTATATGTTTTATGTTTGTATGTATATTCATAGACTTTAGTTTTAAATCTTGATCTGACAACATTGTTTTGAACTTTCATTTTTAACTTCTGACCGGAGTGTCTCGTTTGACCACGGTCCGATTGACCATAGCAGTCGGTGCCTAGAGCTTTCCTGTTCAAATGTGAATGGCTGGTGATCAATCGGATTGTGATTAAATGGATACCTTCCCTTCTGACTGGTTTATTGATTAACCGCTTTTAATATTAATTTATCAATCTTTTTATAAACATCAAGATGATTTTTGTACTTTTTGTATATTTTATGGATTTTTATTAATTGACTGTTCTTTTAAAATTTTCCTGTGAATAAATTTGGACTCAATCAACATCATTCGGCTATGCAAGCGTGATGAATGATACAATTTTTTACGTTGAAGACTGGTCCTCGTCACTGGAATTTATAGGTCTGTTTTTTTATTCCTGCACTCTGAGGGAACTGAGGGCGACATATGGATTTTGTTCGTTTGTCTATTCATAAGGTCTATGAAAAACAATAGAATTAAAGGCCAAATGAGAATCAACGTTGAATTTACTGCGTGTAAAATACAATCATTAAAATATGTTATAAAATCTGTCCATTTTGACTCCTATTTCGAGTCATTGGCTGCGTTCAGCAGAAAAAGCAGCTTAGTAAGCGCTTTGCGCTGATTGGATTTTATTTTTAGATCTAGAAGAACAGTCCTATCTCAATTTAGATCTAAATGTATAATCCAATCAGCGCAAAGCGCTTACTAAGTTACTTTCTCTGCTGAACGCAGCCATTCTCAACGAAAAAACAGTTTACAAAAATCTTGACATATAAGGTCTGTTTTTTATTCCACTCTCTGAACTGGTACACACGGTGCAATAAGTGAAGTGAAGTAAACATATGTTTATTTATACGAATACACGATACGAAGGGTGGGCTCCGATAGCCCACGTCACCGATTGGCTAATTTAAAATAAAATTTTCTGATTGGTGGTCCAGTGGAAAAACTCTAAGCACCGGGCGATGTGTGTGGACGTGTGTTAACGGGACCCCTCCCGATACGAATATAGTATTAGTACTAGAATATCGGTCTAGTTTACACCGTGCATTTGATACGCGTATCAGGTACTATATTCGTATCAAATTTGTACTAAATATTTAGTACGCACGATGTAAATGTTGCCGGATCAACTTGGTACGAGTGTATCAAGCAGGAATATTGTACTAAACTGATATGTGATATTAAATGATAGAAATGTCGATGTGAACGCGTGAAGTGCATCTTGGAGGGAATCAAGTTTTAAACATAACTAGGGTTACCAACTGTTCGGTTTTAAACCGGACTGTTATAATCTGGATTACTTATTATTATTTTCCATATAAAAATTAAATTAAATTTTTGTTCCAAACATAACCATAGTAGACGTTGTAATAAAGCTCGCCGTCTTGCTCTTATTGTAATCATCATGCATCTTCTACGAGTATATTGTAAATTTTAAAACGTATGAAATCCTATACACTTTTGTATATTATTATTATTCATATTTTCTCCTTTTTATTCGAAAAAATAATACACTAAACACTAAAAGAAATAATACAATAATAATACACTAGGTTCGGGAGCGTCCCGTTTGGACACGGCTCAATTGGACACCACCAACCACAGCGACCGGTGCCTAAAGGCTTTCCACTGTTCAAGCGCTATGAGTGGCTCGTGTCCAAACGGAACCCACCCACTAGGTTCTGCTTACAAACAAGAATAAATTCAAGCAAGTTGTAATTCTAAGTACCGCCACTAGGAAACAATCGACATGAATTAAATCCGAACATGAATTAAATATTATTTGTTCCCCTTAGTACGTCCGATGTAAACGCACCCATACTAAAGCATTGGTGCGCACCAAACTTAATATCAACGTTTTGACGATGTAAACTAGGCCTATGTGCGTAGTGAAGAGGGAAAATTACTGTGGTGCCCGGGCTCAAAATCGTATCATTATCTGGAAGCGAGTGGCGCCCGTTTGTCCACGTTGCAATTGGCCACCAGCCATTCACAGCGCTTGAACAGTGGAAAGCCTCTAGGCACTGACTGCTGTGAGGCTATGATCAATCGCAACGTAGATAAACGGGACGTTTCCTCCAGAAACATACATTTAGGGCCACTTTTAAAGCCAATTTTACTAACGTCGGTTAAGCTGGCCATTCATTGATTCTTATGTCATGCATATGCATGTTATGTCATTTTGTGTGTGATAGCCCGGGAGGGTCCCGTTAGCACACGTCCCGATAGCACACGTCCACACACATCGCCCGGTGCTTAGAGTTTTTCCACTGGACCACCAATCAGAAAATTTTATTTTAAATTAGCCAATCGGTGACGTGGGCTATCGGAGCCCACCCGTCGACTATGATTGTCAACTTCTTATAGCTTAAGGCTTACTACATCTGTTGTAGACCGGGGCTTATTGCTTAAGTTTTTTATGCTCTGGCCCTAAAGGTTATCGCACACAAAAAACTTAAGCAGTACAATTTAAACAATAAGCGAATCACAGTCAAGAATTTAAAGCGAAACGTAAGGGGTAGCAAATCAAAACTGTTGATTTCCTTACTGCTTACGTTTTACTGCTAAAATTTTTTTGTGTGCAATAGCCTTAAACCTTGTGCGAAGTCTACAATGAGCAGTAGCAGTAGTGGATGAGGCTGTAAGAGCAAGGGCTATCGCACACAAAATGACATAACCTGCATATGAATAACATAAGACCGCTGAACCAATGAACGTCCAGTATAAAGCACAGCTAATCAATATGGCGGCTTTATGCTGGACGTTCATTGGTTCAGCGGTCTTATGTTATGCATATGCAGGTTATGTCATTTTGTATGCGATAGTCCTAACCACTGTTACTGTTCATTGTAGACCACGCATAAAGGCTCGCACACAAAAAAACTAAAACGTATGCAGTAAAGAAATCAACAGTTTTGATTTGCTACCGCTTACGTTTCGCCTTAAATTCTTGACTGTGATTGGCTGATTTGCTTATTGCTTAAGTTTTACTGCTTAAGTTTTTTTGTGTGCGATAGCCTTATGCGTGGTCTACAATGAGCAGTAGCAGTATGGATGATGCTGTAAGAGTAAGAAATTGACCAATTACAATCAACTATTCTTCACACATTTGACTGTGATTGGTCAATTTCTTATTCTTAAAGCCTCATCCATACTGCTACTGCTCATTGTAGATCACGCATTAGAGTTATTAAAGAATGAAGTAAGCGAATTACGGGCCGCGTACAGAAAGTAAGCAGGGACGGCGTAACACAACGTCCGACGCGGACGCGGGGTACTCGTTGCGATCAGCTGTCTAAGAACAAAGGGTTATTTTGATTCATATAATGCACGCACGCACGCACGCACGCACGCACGCACGC